>LIEC01011907.1:2927-37934 GCA_001925005.1 Drosera capensis
GGAGGGGGGAAGACACAAGAAAATAATTGGTAAATATTCAAGGACAAAAACAAATTCCTGTTAGATACCTTCAGCCTCATAACAGCATCAACAGCTAATTTTGCAAAATGACCTTTATCTTGCGAAAGTATTTTTGAGCTCAAGGTAGTCATGGCAATCTTCATCAAGTCTGACCTGAATTTCTCTACATCATCCAAGACACAAAACAAATAGTCAAGCAAGTGGAAAGGAGGTAGTACTCCCTCCGTCCAAAATAAATTACGACACATTATTAAAAATTGATATCCCACATAAATTACGATATTTCCTAAAATGACAATGATTTAATATTGAAAAGTCCAAATTATCCCCAGATTATATCACATCATCTTCTTCATCATTATTTTTTCTCTCTACCCACTCACATTTTCCCTACACGCTCACAAGGACATAAATGTCAAAACACACTAAGTCAACACATTAATAAATAATCGTGTCAAATCAAATTTTCCGATTTATTCGAGGTGGAGGGAGTATATGATGAGAAGTACCAACTAGCGATGCTACAATTGTAAAATACAGATAATGGAAGATATAAAGGTCCAGATGCCTTTACCAGCATCTTGTTTATTATCAACAGCCTTTTTCAGCAAGGCGTTTAGAGCACACTCAGCTGCCATCCTGTAACCTGAAAATACAGAAAATCCAGGACCATGAAATCTAAGCAGAGGACAACAGTTTGAATGCTGCGTTTTCGACTTAACAAGAAAAATACCTAAGAATGAACACAGAAATCCTCCGAGGTCAGTAACAAGATGAAGTGGAAACAAAGTTCAATACCATGTAGAAAAAATGCTGTGGATAGTACAAGGTAGCATGTATAACGAGGTCCAACTTACCAGCGATTATTGTCATTGGGTGAATCTTCATAGCCAAAAGCTTCTCAGCCTCTCTCAAAAGCTCACCTGCCAATACAACAACTGAAGTCGTTCCATCACCGACCTCATCGTCTTGAGCTTTAGAGATATCTGAAATTCCATTGGGAATGTTTACAACGCGGAAACCAGAAACTGATTGCAATCAGCTATACCAATATCTAATTGTCTTCCAAAATTGGTTAACAAGAATCAGCCGAATCTGCCCGGTTAAATCCAACTTCATCAACATTTTTTTATGAATTTCAATATAATCAGCCACATAAAGCTGATTGTACGACACTACGACAATATGATATAAAACACAAAGGTCCAAACAAAAGCAGGTCAAACGATTGAAGGCATAAGAACATCATAACTCCATCCTATCAGCATGCATAGGATAGAGAGTCAAAGCAATATCCTTTAAATGTGAATACTTGTAACTTTACCATACCAATTAGGACTTTGGCTGCTGCATTGTCAATATGAAGGGACTTCAGGATGGTTGCACCATCATTTGTAACGGTAACTTTACGTCCCCTGCCTGTGGACTGTAATATCTTGTCCTGTGTATGAAACACCAAAGGGAAGCATTTCGGAGCATCTTAATCAGAAGTATAAGTTAACAACTATTCGTACATAATGCAAGGGAAACAAAATAAGACTTGCATGAGAACGTACCATTCCCTTGGGTCCAAGCGTTGTTTTGATCAAGTCACATATCGCCAAAGCTCCCACAAAAGATGACTGTCAATAACAACAATAATTAAGCATAACGATTCACCAGCACATTACGCAAAAGAATAAAGGGTATAGTAAAAACACTGCATCAACAAAAACTTTTTAGTATGTCCACCAAAAGGGAAATGATTGTATGAGGACAGATCATCATCCATTTTACGGCTGCCGATTGCAGCAGAAATCAACCTCGCAATCAGGCGTAACCCACCCCCCACCCCCATACATGAAGTAACATATTGCTGACTTCTTAACTATAGACATTTGAACCCCCGAATGCCAGCTGAATACACCATTAGTAACCCAAATCTATTTTTTTTCAACTCAGAAGTACATAACATTGGCCAATAATGATATGATTTAGCAAGGTAGATCAAATACTCACCATCCGAGCGCGTTCTCCTTTCTCCTCGGAAGCATCATCCTTGAGAATCCGATCAACCTGAAAGAAGCACCACCCCAACATTACATACCAACTAGGCAAAACCCACGAAACAAACCCACAAGAAGCATTGTAAGAACATAAACACAAAGACACTCGAAGAGAACACATACCGCCATGACTCAAAGCAGCAATCAACACCTACAAGACATCAAAACGATGATAAATCGAAATGAAAAATCCCACATTTCGTCGAGGCAGAATGACCCCATTGATTGATAAATCGAAATACTAGCCGGCGCAGACAACCCAGTCGCCGGAGATTCGGGAGAAAGAGAGAGAGCTTGCCTGTTTGCGCCGGTGAAGGAGAAATGGAGTCCTCGCTACTCGCTTGCGGCTCCGACTAGTGACGTCAAATGGGAAAACCCTAATCCTCGCCTTTGAACTTATTCGGCCTATTTTGTGTTGCCAAAATGAACTTACTAATAGTAGTATTTTTCATTATACAATGTGTATTTTAAGGTTGTGAAAAATTTCACTCGTTTTAACAGTAAGTATTATCATAAAAAAAAGATTATTTGAAATCAATTGATCCATTCAAATAATATCAGAGAATATGAACTAAATTGATTATTCAAGACTTTTGTTTTACACGCACACCTAAAACCTAAAGATCGGATGTTTCACCACTCTTAATCCAAAAACACCTTTTTTTTTCTTTTTTCTTTTTTGAGTTTTAGCAAACCAGACCCATGAAGTGGAGCAGTAAATTGATGGGAACAAATGCAAATCCTAAAAGAGAAACTGATTTGCTTCAAAAAACATATGCTAGTCTCAGTACATGTCAATTCATCCAAAACTTTTAAATGTCATGTATGGCCCGGTACTTTGGGACGGCCCTTGGATCGGGTTGCCCGGTCCCTATGATCGACCTTTAAAATCTTTTTTTTTTCTTGTGATATCAAAATTATTGACGTTTTTTCATAACCGTTTATGATATCAAAAATCGATAACGATTTTAATAACATGAAAACTTACAGAAATCTATGCATTTCAATGATCAGAAATAATTAACGTTTTTAACTAAATCGATAATGGTTTTCTTAGAACCGTTGGCGGTTTTTGATCAACGAGAAATATAGGTTTTTTAAAACTTATTTGATGTATAAATCATGAACGATTTTCTTAACCGTTTACGATTTTCATTTCAAAAAATGAAAAAAAAAATTAACCTTTTGAAACGTTACACTTACAAACCTTAATAACAATATGTTTCAAACAACATAACAACATTTGAATTACTATATTTGTTTCAAAGTTTCATACATAACAAAGTTTGAAGTGCCACAAACATAACAACATATTAACATAATATATGAATTGCATACTAAACATTTTAACATTAAAAATGGACTACTTAAAAATCATAAAAACAACAACATTGTTCCAAATATAAAGATAAATATCCAATTTTTAAGAAGTATATAAATATTATAAAGTCGAAAACAAGTAAACAACTCGATATCCATGTCGTCGTCATTATCATCATCGATATCCATGTCGTCGTCATTATCATCATCATCCGCGGACAGTGGAGGAGCAATGATATTTTTTTTATAAATATCAATCGTGAACCCAAAAAACGGTCAAACATAAATAAGAAAGTTGAAAACTATCGGTCTAAACATCAGAGATAATACAAACTTTTTCATCGTAAGCGAAAAATAGTTGTATCAATTGTTTCATTTCATCAAGATAAACCTTTAAAGCATCTGATCTAAATGGTGTTTTTATGGTTTTTTTGATATCTCGGTCGTAATACATTTTGAATATACCTAATAATTTTAGGACTATACATAAAATTTCAAAATAGTTCATTATGAACCATGAATTCGACTAACATTTCACATTGACGGGCATGATTATATGTTCACAATCCGACAGCATTATTCAATTGTGTTTGTCACTTAAGGGACATTTACTTCTTTCAATAGACAAGTTTTTCCATGTCTTAACAAATATGAAGTATATTTTCTCGTTGAGAAGATTTTAACACACATTTTGCACCTAACTCTGGTCACATTTCCATTTGCTCTGATCTTCTTGAAATACAACCAACACTTCGAGGCTTTCCGTGATGAAAAAGCGACAGATGTAATATTTGATTGTCCCATTTCGGATCAAGGAGTCCCTTCGCCTTGCAAAATAATGTCGGAAACGTTAAATCATTTTTCCGACATCATCATGGTTAAGAAATGCATCCTTATTGTCGACATTGTATATATTTTGATTTTGGGATGAATGAGACATTATAATTTATGAATTATAAAGAATGTGATATAACGAGAGTTTGATTGCAAATTAAAAATATGAAAGATTTTGTGAATATATGATATCTTAATTATTGTTTATATAGATAATTTTTCAAAAAAATAAATTAGACCAACTCTCAAATATAACCGTTTTCATGATCGTTAATAGGGTATTTTATCCAATTTTTGAAAAATAACTATTGTGAAAATATTATAAAAAAATAAAATTATCAATAATTTTTGAAAAACAGACCACGTTGATGATGCCTATAAGGGTTAAAGATTTCTATCCATCCAAAACCGTTAAGGTATGTTAAATTTATTCTCATATTTTTTTGTTTCAAAATCGTACACGATTTCATATAATTGTCCATGATTATAAAAACCCAAGACAAATTTTATGGAATCTGTATAAACTATTGACGTTTGAACCAAAACCAATGACGATTTGATAAAAATCAAACCGTTCACGGTTTTGATTGAAAAACCTAACGATCATTTTTAAGAAAAATACAATGAGGGGTCCAACAGGAAAAAAACCCTCTCAGGCCCGGCCTATAAAAACCTAGGGCCGGGCCGACCCATGCCCGAATATTTGACACCTCTATGCAAAAGGGTACATATAGAAGTCGCTACAGCATACATCACATCAAGCAATCCAAACTGCCATTTCATGGCTAAACAAGAAGAGCTCCCCGAATTGTCGTAACATTAGATTACAGACATCCTCGAAAAAAATAATCTAGAGAAGGAACCATGGACTCGAACTATGGCTTGGATTTCTTTCCTTTGCCTTCTGCTGGTGCCGCTTTTGGTAGGAAAGGTAGGAAGGCCTTCCCGCCCATGTACGGCCGCAGAACTTCCGGCACCTCGACGCCGTCCTCGCTCTGGTAGTTCTCCAGTATACAGCACATGGTCCTCTCCGTAGCCGTGAGTGTGGAATTCAACAGGTGGACATACTGTTTCGTTTGCTCATTATTCTACACCCAATGAAAAAAGCAGGATAGAAAGCATTAGAACAGTCATACCCTAAGGCTCTATATATTGGGAAATAAAGAAGAGTCATGCTCAAAGCATAGTGCAAGAGAGAGATGCAGAATGCTACAGATACGCGAGGAGTGGCTTGTAAAGGGGCAAGTAACATTAAGCTTCTCTGAAAAGTAGAAGTTGCACCCATTCAGAAAAGATCCGCATGATGGGAAGAAAAAACTTGCAAAGAGAAAAGGAGCAGAGACATATAGACGAACATTTGGCTAAAATTTATACTACATGAAAAAGTTGCAACTTCTCCAGGATAGACACTTGCATGCCCAATGATGAAGGTTATTACAACACCACGATGAATATGACCCAAATCTCAGTAATGGTAGTTACCTTTTTCTGGCCAAAACGAATTTCTAGCCTTCTTGATTGATAGTCTGTGCAATTTGAACAAGACACCAACTCTCTATATGTTTGTGACGCAGGGAACCATGCTTCCAAATCATATTTCTTTGCGGCAGCATCGTTCAATGCACCAGAAACAATAGCCACAATCTGGTATGGAAGTTTCAACTGCAACAGAAGAATCAAGTACATCTAAGATGAAGACAACAAAACAGAAATCCCATGAACAAATTTGAACTATTCGGTATAATCAATACATCCCCAGGGTTATTGGAATGGGACTTAGTGTTACGAATAGCATGCTGATATGGTACAGTATTCGACCCAACATGCAAAGAACAGAGCATTCATAAGTGAAAAGACTACCGTTTGATAAAAATTTTCGGAGTTCTTTATCATTTCCTCATGCATATCCCACGAGTCAGTACCATTTGGGCTAGTGATGCAAAATTGCTCCACTTTCTCAAACTGATGAACACGAAAAATCCCAAGGGTATCTCGGCCATGTGTGCCAGCTTCTTTGCGAAAGCACGAGGAGTATCCAGCATATCTGGAGAAAGCAAACAGATAAGTGGACAGAAAGTACCAATGTTATCTTGGAATTTAAATAGATAGCATTATAGCAACCTAATTGGAAGCTGTGAAGGATGGATCCAGTCATCTAAGTGGTATGCACAGAGCGGTTGCTCAGCTGTGGCAATTAGATACTTGTCATCTCCCTCTCCTGTGACCTGTTAACCAATGAATGGAACAGCAAATGATCGATCACATTGACCAGAAGAAGAATCCAGTAGGCAATGCACACAGAAGGATTACGGAAGAACAATGATCATAAAATTCTGGACAAAATGTTTAAATTCCCAAACTCAAACAAGTGCCACGATGATAAAATGAGAGCGAAAAATTCTAGTCACAGGTGGAACTTCTAATTCTTGCCCAATCTAAAAGAACCCGTAACATTCAACAGTTCCCAGGTCCTCAAACATCAATATTAAAAAAAGAGAGGTGCAACAATAGCATGCCTGTTACTTATAATACCTTGTACAGTTCTTCATCAAACTGTGCCAATTGTGCACATCTTTTCATGATATCCATTCGCATGAAAAATGGGGTGTGCAAAGGTGTATATCCCCTTTGCACAAGAAAAGCTAGACCAAAATTTATCAAAGCTTGATTAAGAAGCACTCCATCACCCTTCAGGTAGAATCCTCTACCTCCTGCTACATCAGCACCTAAACATACAAAACATGCTATTATTAGCAAACTAATATGACATTAAGTCAAAGCAGAGTAAAACATAGCAATATGAGTTTTTAAAAAAAGTTAGCATCCACAGTGGATATAGGAAATACAGAAGCCAAACAACAAGCAGCAACATCACATAAGTTTATTGGACCAGAATTTCACGTCCTGGGTCCCATTCCCAGATTACAAGGATCAGATTGCTGTAATTTTGAAGTTTGAGCAATGAATTAATGAAGGAAGGGGTGACACTATTTTATACTCATTCCTGAGTATGAATCAAGAACCTATCACAATTTATTAAAAGTGAGCCATCAAGCATTATCAAATAGGAGTACTTATTATCAAATGTACAGGCAGATTACCCTCCGTTTAACAAGGATCGGTAAAATACTAAAAGTAACAATCAAATAGCATCAACATTCAACAAATGAAGCCAACCCAATACACCGTCATGGACGA
This sequence comes from Drosera capensis, assembly GCA_001925005.1. Taxonomy (NCBI): domain Eukaryota; kingdom Viridiplantae; phylum Streptophyta; class Magnoliopsida; order Caryophyllales; family Droseraceae; genus Drosera; species Drosera capensis. The sequence continues at coordinate 10,346 of LIEC01011907.1, forward strand.
ACAAGGGGTGGGAGTCAGACCGGCGACATTCAACAACTGAAAATATCAAAATAATCCAATAGTCATTCCAAAGACATTGCGCAGGTTAAAAATAGTAAACTCTATATAGTAGTAATAGTTTGTAGAATAAATGGGTAATGTATGCCAAATTTTTAAGACCACTACTCAACCCAGTACCTACTAATTGCATTTTCCTATTCTAAGTTGAATACATTGTTCTTCTATTCTCATCCTCTACTAAACCGAATCAAAGACCAGGAGGGAAGCAATCATGAACGGGCAAAGAACCACTAAATCCAAGTGCTTTCTAAACAATGTTATTGGAGTCATCTGAGACGATGCTGATAAAAAAAATTGATAAACAGGGTTTGACAAAAGGAAGCAATGAGCTCTTCTATGGAGCAAAGTTGATTAATGTCAATGAATTTGGACTTCGGCTGGCATCCATAAGATGCAGAAGCAAATGAAACGAAAAAGGAAAAGTAACTTGTAAAATAATTTTAAGTATAATCATCTTGATTTGTACCTTTCTTCGTATCTGCTATACCAAGCAGCTCAACAAGCTCAACGTGGTTTTTCAACTTAGGCTCTACGCGCTTTTCACCCCACGTTCTAATGACTGTGTTATTGGCCTACATAAAAAACACAACATAACCACATCAGTCAAATCAACTCGAGACCACGCGACACAAGCACAAACAATCACTACCTAACAGATTTCATTACACTCCAATTACATAACAGAGACTCCATACCTCATCATCACTAACAGGAACCGAATCATGCACAAGATTTCCAACCACCAACAGTTTCTCCTTCAACCTATCGTAAACCTCATCAACATCCTTCTCCCTCTTGGCAATCAAAACCTTCGTCTCCCCCGTCTCTTTAATCTTCTCCTCAATATCAGCCTTTATCTTCGCAATCAACTCCTTCGTCTCCCCCGTCTTCTTAATCTTCTCAATCGCATTCTTCTCCGCCTACAATCCCAACCAAAACATCAACACCACCACAACACACAATCCCAAAAACCCAAAACTATCATCACCATTACAATTTTGAGCCGGGCGACTTCCTTCGATAAACTATTCAACTGCTTCCTCGCATCCTCGAGCAAGAATTGACCTAAACCAACACAAACCCATTAATCAGAACCCCAACAAGATCCAAAGTTTAAAATACCCAAAATCAATTGCTCAACACAAAACCAAAACCCTAGAAATCAAGGATTGAATAGTTTTGATTACGTCGGCGCCATTCGAGGTCGAGGGCGATGATCTCGTCGACGATGGCGACGTCGGCGCATCGGCGCCGCTGGGATTCGCGGATGATTTCGGGGTTCCCGCCCTTGTCTGCTCTGAAGAGATTGATGTCTAGCATTTTTGGGGATTCGAGTCGGTTTTCTCTCAAGCTGTGTGTATCGTCGGCGACTCGACTCCTGTTGGTGATGTGTGCTGAAGAATACGGAGGCGCGAGGGCGAGAAACCCTGGTTACTTTGTCCTTGCACTAAATTTGATCGAAATTCGGAGAAGTTAATAAAATCAGTAAACCGTTTTAAAAAGATTATATTATTGATCGAATATATATGATGATAAAAGATTTGATCGATGTTATAAGACGAACAAATGTTATTTTTTAAAAAAAATATTATAAAATATGATAGTAAATATTATGTGCTATAATCGTTAATCAATAAAAAAACTTAAATCGTGTCATTTAGATGAGTAACGAAACTCTTCAAATTATGTGTTGAATAGTGCATTGAGAGAAAAACGTTACAATAGTTAAGAAATGAAAGTAACACTACTCCACCCGCTCCGAAATAATTACAACAGATTGTTTGAGGGTTTATCGAGATAAATTTAACTTGCATCACGGACCGATCAAACATCATTTTTCGTTAAACACTAATCATAGTTTAAGTTATACATTTCAACATAGCCCGATGACATAATTTTCTTATATCATCAAAACAAATAACGAATCTTTTCAAAATGCGTATTGAATAGTACAAATAGTGATTTGTTACATTTATTCTAAAATGAATGAAATAATAAATGATACTCTCTCCTTCTCCTTCAAATTACAACCTTGTATCATCTTTGTATTATTCAACACGTATTTTTGGGAACTTAGTTGTTCGTTTGGATGACATAAGAAAATTACGTCATTGATTCAAGACTATTGAAATACATAAATTATATTTTCATTAAAATTTCTTGATAATTTTACATAAAATGATGTTTGATCGTCTCACGGATATGGTTCGTAACATTAATAAATTTATTGTTTGTACAATATAACGTTGCAATTTGAATAAGACGAAGAAAATATTACTCCTTATCTGAAAAAAAAAAAACCCCTACATTCCATTAGTACGTTTTTTGGTTCCAATATTTTTGTAAGATTTATTCTTATATACGTAAATAGATTATCTCTTTTTTATTTTAAGTTTCAATCACATAATGATTTTTTTTTAATAAATCTTGGTCACATAAAACTTTACAATTATGAATATATTCTACAGTTTAAACAATCCAAAATGAGAAAATGATGTAAAAATAATACTATTTTCCTCCCAACAGAATTATAATCGGTTGATTGTTCATGATAATTTATGTATTTGTTGATTTTTATTGCAAAAATAATTTTGTTCTTTGACTTGTGTGAGTGAGAAGAATTAGAAAAAAAAAATATGAATAAAATAATGGGATGCATTGATGTGATGTAAAATAAAAAATAAGGATGTTTTGTTATTTTTGTATAAAAAAAATTCTCAAATAGAATAAGATTGTAATTTATTTGAGACATTCTAATATAAAAATTATAATTTTTTATAAAGAAGGAAACAGGACTACAAGAAAATTGTAACTTTTATGATATTTTGATTTGATAAAATGATGTATTCCCTCACTCCAAATGTAATGACTTAATTTGAGAGTTTCTCGGGATAAAACACTTCAACATGGTTATGTGTTTTTTATGAAACCAAAACAACCAAGCAACACCGGCAACAAACAACCAACTACACCATTAACTGCCACCACGGCCGCACCAGAAAAACTCCCTCCAGGCGCAGTCGTGGCCAACACAACCACCATCCAGTCATCCTCAGACCCGATCCCAGCCCCCGTGTACCTCGAATCATTGACATACTTCTCGTACCCACTATGCGTATAATTCGTCAACACGAGCGTAGGCACCAACTTGGGTACACAAACAGGTAGTATGACCCCATCCCTGACGGTGCTGGCATTGACGCCGCACTTGTCAAGGATTTTCGGGTAGTCAGGGATCTGGGACACCGAGCCAGCGGGGATGGCGTTGACGGAGGTGCTGCATGGACGGTTCTCGAACTTGCTGGCCACCTTGTCGGCAACGCAGTCCGCGTTTTTGTGTTTTGAGAGGGCCGAGAGCTTGTTGGTTGTTCGGTAACTGTTGAGGCCTTGCAGGAGATGGTCTTCCACATCTGTAACAGGAAATGATCACAACACGAACAAAGAATCATTATATATACCATCAAAACGATGAAATCAACGAGAGGACGATGGCGTACCATCTTTGCCACCTTGGACATGGCGAGGGAGAGGCGATAACGCGCCGAGGAGGACGAGGACGAGGAGGATCAAAGGAAGTGCAGCGGATGCCATGAATATGGGTGTATGCAGTGTGATCAAATGAGGGTGTTTCTTAATTTTTGAAGAAGATGATGGGGTGTTTTTGGGCTGCAAAGGTGATGGATATGAGAGAGTTGTGTAGACATGAAGCGGTAGAGGAAGTGGATTTGAACAGGGCGGTGTTTGAACCTGTATCAAACACGTTGCAAACATGCAAGAGGGGTGCTTTCAAATTTGGACGAGAGATGTTGTGAAGGGTAGTTATCTAAAAAATATCCGTTAGAAAACGGTAAAAGAAACTGCTAGCACATATACCAACCAAGTATTGAGGAAATAACAGATGCTGTAAACAAGGGATCATACAAAGATCAAGACTTGCCGATACTCTGCTCAATCAAAGGAATGACACTGATTTACTGTCAGTGTCCACATTTAGAGTGTGCATAATTAGCAGATCTAGATCCTTCCATTAGCTTATATATATGTGTGATGTTGAATGCTTGTACGATCAATTCAATATTTACAAAATTGTTCTCGTCAACTGTTCAATATAATCCTGAGATCGGGTAGTCATCGGATGTATGCGTTGTGGTGGTGACAACTCACTCGTGTCAATGGCTGGTAAAGAGGGCAGGGTTGTCGAGGAATCATGAGAAGGTGATGACGCGGAAGGATTATGAGTTGGAGGTTGCAGAGTATGGGACGACAAGGTGAAGGTGGTAGGTGTTATTGGTGAAGATGGAGTCGCGGGAGTAGGAGAGGGCTGGTGCAGCACTTGGAGCATCGGCATAGGACTTGGTGCATCGCGTATCACAGGTTCACTTGGAGCATCGGCACTGGCATAGGACTCGGTGCGTCGCGTATCACAGGTTCTTTGTTGGACAAGGCTTTAGAGATGGTTGTGTATGGAAAGATATCCTCGTGGAACAGGACATGTCGTGAAGCAAATACACGAAAGGTGGTTGAAAACAACAAGCGGAAAAAGTACCTTTTCAGATAGGATTCAGCACAGGCATAGCGCCTGCGAAATATGCACCACAGATGACAACGCGGCCCTGACCCTTGCCTAGGCAATGTGCCCTCAGCCAAGGTCCAGAAGCAGCTTCATCACGACGCTGCAACACAGCTCCATAGCGCCTCAGCTCGTCCGTCTCCAATGCTGCTTCAGTCTCCCAATTAAACAGCCTAGTACAGCTGCAAGTTATCCAATAAACCTGTGGCTCTGCCAAACACGAAAACCCCTACATGAATCAACCCAAATTCTATACTGGCAATCTCAAAAGCATTTGCAAAGGCTCCAGAATTCGATATTCACATCCTCATACGACGGGAAAAAGATTCTATTTCAGCCAACATTGCCGCATTTATGAATTAAACAAAGTTGTCATGCATGTACTTGCCCAAACAGAAAACACTAAACTGCCCATAAAAGCACTATGCTGACACACAAGCGCACATCCCATGTTCATACGTAAAATTTTACATAAAATGTCTAAACTACAGGCATCCCATTCAAGGGGAAAATTCCATTAAAAAGAGATCAGCTTCTATGTAACAGAACCGTCCTACGGCTTCACTTGGCTAAACCAATGTACTAATGAGCTCGATGCTTGTTCTCTAGCTCCTTCTCTTGGCTTTAAGAACCACCAAAAGGCATTGGTTTTGTAAGTTCATTGGTTATCACAGCTGCACAATTGTGGTGTATGTCATGAAAACTGAACATTGCCAGCGGTTCGAAACCAAGAGCCATTCTGCTGACACCAGAAACTATAACAAGCAGAGACATCAACTAATGTGGACGACAAGTTTCACTCATCCTCCAAGTGTAACTCGACACTCTCTTCTTCACAATACCTTCGAAAACACCATCGATGCCAAAAAGAGCTGTTAACTCCTGAGAATCTACCGGACCAGGCAACCGAAATGAAATAGTGAAATGACCAGGAGGGCATAGGTTCTGCGATAGCATCTCAAACTTCATCGATTCCTTGTACACAACTTTTTCTCCAGTTGTCGTAACTCCCTTCAATAATATTTTCCCATCGGGAGCCACATCACACGTGAACTCCTCTGCAAATGCAAGGCAACAAATGGGAAACCAATTCAGTAATACAAAGTCTGAATGCACCCTAAGGCCACGACTTATATGGAAAATTGTGCAATCAATCAACTCAAGAGGACTCTACGTTTCACCCTTTAATAATGGTTAAAAAAAATCAACTCAAGAGAAAATAGATTGGCAGACTTAAATCACGAATAAAAAAATCCTTGAACTTATGCTCAAGACATTCGTGACAGAAGTAATTAACCAATGACCCAAAACCCAAACTTCCCCTCTATAGTACATACATAATGATTACACACTTATGTCAGATAAATAGGACAATGGTTTTCAAAGGATATGTAACAAAAGCGATGAGGAATGCTGCAAAATACCTCTTGCTACACCTGGAAGTGCCACACGAAATAAATAGGTTTCCTCGCTTTCAGCAATCTCCAACTTCCCCAAGACTGGACCCGTAGCCCCAACAGCTGCAGTTCCCGTGAGAAACACTCCATCACTCTTGACTGACAAGAGCTTATTACGTTCATCCTCCGTAGCTTCAGATGGAAAATACATCAAAGCTGGTTGACCATTTTTTTTGGCTGGGCCGCTTCCTTCAGTATTGATTAATTCAGAACTATTTGATGATATTTTGTTCATGGGGTCGATGTAGGGCATGCTGTTGAGTGGAGTAACGTTCAAAACTTTGCGACGAGGCCTATGTCAACAACCATAGCAAAATCAACAATAAAGAAATAAAAATAAAAATAAAAGATTGTTTGGATTTCGAAAAAAAATGGAAAGAAGATAATTTCCTTCACATGAATATCAACTTCGTCGAATTTTAGTTCTTCCTATGAAAATATACTCCTAAGCTATAGACAGATTTTTCTTGAATGCCAAACTCTCACTTTATTACAGGACAATAAAAGTAACAAAAGTTCTGATGGATCGCAATTCAATCTCAAAAATGTATTTGTATGGATGCTGTACAATTTCCATCATGCAAATTTAGCATGAGACTCCCAAACCAGAGTAGAATCCAAATATTATCCTCAACATACAGATACAGCAATGGTGGCGCGATATGAACTCTAAAAGAAGTTGATCTAGTACTTAGTTACTACCAAATACCCTAATTCTCTATCTGTTCAGTGTATCTAAAACAGCATACTAGAGTACAATTCGGATAGAAAAGTCAATTAAATTTAAGTCGCGAGTAGCGTTCCGCGTATCAGACCTAACGCTTTGCATGGCATTCCTGATAACTTTATTCTAGCGTTCAAATTCCACCCTAGTACTCAACATTGTCACCGAAATCTAGAGATCTATCTTCAATATAAAAGAAAAACAAAACACATGATTAAACAGAACATGAAAGATAACAAATATCTCAAAAACAAAACATAGATTAAACCCTCCAATCTCATTCAATTTCACATACTTTGAATAGTTCCACTAATCACCCAACTCCACAATCAACCAAAACCCAAATCGAATTTCACCCAAAAAAATCAACTTGAAACCACAACACAGTCCAGACCCCAAAAATTTACACACCCAAAACCCCTCAAATTCGTTCAAAAAATCATACTTGTTCGGCGTCGGAGAAGCCATGGAAACTCAATCGGGCAGATTCTGTCGCCGGAGACTCAGGCAACTATGGGGAGACGCCGTGTCGGGTTTTTGAAGAGTGAATCATCGGATTACGGCACCCAGGTGCAGTTTATGATCCGACGGTGGAGAATTGGGTCTGACGGTGGGGTTTTGGCCGTTGGATTGGCTCTCCGGTTACAGGTTAGATTTGCTTTGACGAGAACAGTCTCTGATTTTGCTAGCGATAAATAATGAACGGAAACATTGGATTTTTCGAGTACAGGTGAAACAATAATGAACAGTCTCTGTCGTTTGGAACCAGCCGCACAATGTGTTTTTGTATGTTTTTTCTTTTTTTTCTTTTTTAATTTGAAAAATATATATTAAATTCTAATAAAGAAATATCAATATTAAAAAAAATTTAAAAAATAATAATAAAAATAATCCCATAAAAAACTGAATCGAAAAATAAAAACAAACCCAAATCATTCGATGAAAAATCCAACGACCCAGATCATCGACTGCACCAATCGTGGATCCCAATCCAACCAATACACATTAATTATATTATTTATTTTATGTTTTGATATGTTATTTTTTATTATTAAAAAATAGGATATGATATAGTTTTTTTCAGCATTATACTCATAACTTAAACTATATTTAATATTATATAATAATTTTATAAAAAAATATCGTTTGATTATCGCACGAATTACTCGTAATTCAATGAAGTTTAAACTCTACGTGATCAAATGTTGTAATTAATCAAATGTTTGATTAGTGAATTGGTGGACTTTCGGATCTCATATGGAGAATTATTAAAGACATGCGACAAGTTCAAGGTTTATATTGAATAACTATGTATTCTTCTACTAAGAGAAGTGTCAATGTTAAGTAGTCGATTGAGAGGGGTTACAGATATAGTGATATGGATGGAAATCGAGAAGGCATTTAACTTATGTGACAAAGTATATTGTCATCGTCGGTGGTGTTTCAATAAGACCAGTTTCATGAGTTCCGTTCTTGAAATTACAGGAATAAGATGATCCTAATATGTCGGCTCGCACTAGAACTTGTAAATGAGCCTTTTCGTAGTCATCGATCCCCTTCTTCTACGGGTCTTTTTTTTTTTTTTTTAAAGGCTCATTTTAGGTTAAATCACGTTTAAAAAATTAAATCATATCTTATCCGTCAAAAAAAAATTAGACACCTTAAAAGAGGAGAAGTATTAATTACCCTTTTTAAATACTCTCTTTATTGATAATAAATTTAGATTTATTTTGTTTTTCAATCAATTTTAATTCTCAATTATATATTCATTTTTTTTCATGTTTTTTTTTTAATTTCTAATCACATATAATATTTCAAAAATAAAAATTTTATAAAAAATTTGAACCTTTGTAAATAATAAACATCTTTTATCATTTTTTTAATTGCCATAACTACCCCTGGTGTGAAAAGAAGGAGTGTTGAGAGTGATATAGGTTAGCTAGGATTTGTGATGTGGGATTAATAGGGATATAAAAGATATTTTTATTGAATGGTGAAAAATAAGGGGTGTGATTACCAATTTGCTCACGGGATAATCTTTTATAGGTTGGCCCGTCACAGAAAAATCACCGACATATCACATTTTCTCACAAAACCGATACTTGTACAAGTCTCGCAAAATGGCCTGGTGTCTGACTGAGGTTCCCAAGTGGCATCGACCCAAACTCTAGGCAGAATAATTCTCCTCTTTGCATACCCTCCAATTTCATCACACGAACACGTTTATCATAACCTGAGCTTCAACAATTTCACCCAAAATCACCCTCATTTTCAGAACCAATAAGATTCAGGTAACTTTTTTTTTGTCATCTTCAGTTGCTTTTTTGTGTGTCTCTGAATCACCCGAATTTTAGTTCAACATTGTGATTTTGCTTCAATTTGGGAGCTGACCCATCATTTTATGCTTCTGGTTATGTATGTTGCTGTCAAATTTTCAGCGTTTTGGTGGTGATTACGTTCAACATTGTGTGACCCAATGAGTAATTTTTTGTGGTTTTGTGTTGTACTGTATCAAGTTTGTTGGATAAATGGACTTTGTATGCAATTTGACACAGTAAATGATCTGATGAGTAAATGGGAGGGAATTTCTCCATTTTGGTCCAATAATTTGGGTATGGCTCTAGATTTTCCATATTTGGACCAAAACTTTACCAATCCTGGTACTGCTGTGTTTATATTCTTTTTTTTTTTTTCTCGAACTTTTGATAGAGTTATCCCTCAAAATGATAGCTGAACATTAATCTAATGGGATTATCAATCATCCAGCATATTTGCTCATTGATCTCTACCCATTCCATTTGGGAAACACTAATCATGCATGCTTCTTCATAGAGTAATTTACACGTATCTGATGTCACTACATTTTCCATTAAGATCTCAACATCAATGCCATATTTTCAGGACCATGCTTTTCTTGGTATCTGCTTTGCTGTTTGAGTAATCGGACAAGTATGCTAAGACCATAGAAGTGGGGTAAATGGACGATTTTCTGGATCCTGCCTACTGGTTAGACAACTTTGTGAACGATGGAAAACAGGAATCCTGCAAGGAGGAGACTGAGCCAATGCCCGCAGATGATTCGCTCTTCATCCTGTACTTGATCATGGGGACTTATTTCGGGCCTGATATCAAGGATGAACGGCCACGAAAATCTATTCTGCAGAGAAAAGCTGAGGGGCTTCCTCTTTATACCGCTGATCAGCTCGAAGGGTCGAGCATACGAACATCAGAAGTCGAGGAAACGTACTATAAGCTTTTACAGGAAGCAGATGCGGCCGTCAAGGTGAAAGTATCGACATTGAGGAAGTTCATCGAAGGTAGCCTAACTATAGATGGTATAGATGACATCTGCCCGCAGTTTGCTGATCTCTTCCTGTTGGACTTGCATCCTCACTCAGTCTCGCGTCGAAAGTTTAGGCTCATAGGCAATGTTGTGCCCATCGATGAACCTGAGACCGCCTTCCTGGGACAAGATGTCATAGAGAAGTTCAAGCGGCTGACTGGGTTACACGAGTTTCCTCGGGTCGTGAATAGTGCAAAGCTGGAAAACAGCGTAGTTCTTAGGGGACCAGACACTATGGAAGGTGGATTTGGGACGGATTCTCTTGATGACTATCTAAGTCTACAGAAGAAACGAGGACAATCGTTCGATGGTTTGGAGGCAAAGCATAACCTGTCAGATGGCCAGGGTTCTATTCCTGAAACTGCTGGATTGCGTGATTGGTGGCAAGAATTGCAAATTCTGGGTGCGATACCATCCGATGCAGATTCTGGATCCAAAGCTATAGATGGCCCTGCGATGGTGTTTCTTCCGCCTCAAACCACTACGGAGGAGTTGGATGGCGCGATAGCATGTACAGAAGGTGCCTTTGCATTGGCAGGGAATGCCACAAAAGGTCAAGTAGGACCTGTGATTGGCCTGATGGATATTGCGGAGAGTGAGGAATCATACTTGTTTCGCGTGGCCCTTCCAGGGGTCAAAAGAGAAGATGGTAAGAGTAAGTCCAACCATCAACTAAAAAGTGATGGTGTATCAATAATTTGGGATCAAATTATAAAAATATTTTAATCATGAGTTATAATTGATGGTAAAATAAAACTGATTTCATTTGGAATTAAATATAAGTGTAGTTATTTTTATCACATCATCTATAATATCTATTTTTTGCATTTTCAAAAAAAATTAAATGTTATATAATTACTTAATAAATAAATAAAATATACAAAGTAATATTTGAAAAAAATAGTTGAATGTAAAAAAAAATTGAGTGAAAAAATAGTTGGTCGTAATTATGAAAAGTTTATGATGTGTTGTAATTTTAATGAGAAGTCTATAAACAATAACATCAATATTTAAATTGTGTTAGATTGATAAAAAAAAGATGAAATCGAACAAGAAGTTAATAAAAATGAAACTTTTTGACTATAAAATAGCACTAAACATCAAGATACAGTTATATAATTGATATTAAAAGTTTTGATGTCAAATTATACTAATAATTATACTTATTTTAACATCAAGCTTGGAAGCTCCGAGACACCCTGTCTGTCACGTTCTTTGATCCAGTACTCAACCTTATCACAATCTGTTTGCTTGATTGCTTTGAATCTCATTCGTGCAGGAGCATTTAGATGTGAAGTTGAGAGCGACGGCAAGGTGTTGATCATCGGGGAGACGACCACAGGCGAGAAGACAGTGTACCGTTACACACAAGCATTCGAGATGCTAACCAGGAACCTCTGTCCGCCTGGACCCTTCACAATCTCGTTTCGGTTGCCTGGTCCAGTTGATCCTCTGAAATTCTCTGGCAGTTTCGGCACTGATGGGATCATGGAGGGACTAGTGATAAAACCAGGGTGTCCAACTACGAATTCCTGATGTATCTAGCATAGCTATTGTAGTCGCCTAGGACTCGTAATGGACAATGGAAGTCGCAACGGAACACTGAACATTGTCAAAAAATATTTGACCCAGCGATGTAATTATGCAATGATCTGCGACTGATGTTAGTCTTACCATTATCTTACCATTCCAAGGTCGAGCTAGCATGAGCTCGGTCCAACAAGAGTCTTGACCTAGTCAAGCTCAATAAATTAAACAAGCGTGGGGTCGAGCGGCTCAAGCAGTGTAAAATCAGTTGTATTACAAATCTACAGAACTTCCTAAATGTCATCCTCGTAAGGTATACACAATCTATATGGAATAGGCTTACAAGTTATAACATTTAATATTACAAATACGTCAGTGCTGCAGATTGTAGAACCGTTGCAAAGCAGCACAAGCTGGACCTCGCTTCACAAGGCTGGTTAGTATTTGGAGCGAACCACCAATATGGTAGCACATAAACAAACCAGGTGACCGTGGAAAAAGGGTTTGACATAGTAGAAGAGGATGATCTCAGGCAGCACTCTTCTCTCCTTTCTTCAGTTGCATTGGACTGCTCCAGCATTTCTGGCACGGAGAATCCAACTTCAGCAGGAATTTTCGAAGTTGTACCATACCTTCTTCTGCATCTTATCAGAAAATATTCATCAAAAAAAAAATCAACTTCGACAGTCCTGTTTCAGCAACTCATCTCGGTCCTTCCAAGACAGGTTCTTGCCAAAAAAATCTCAACGAACTCCTCATATTAGCTCGAAAACATCATTATGATTAAGCTCACTGCCATGAAGAAAACATACAGACCAACAAGACAGAACCCCCACAATCTCGGAACTCTGAATCTGCACCACATAATCACAAGAAAAGTTCCCATCAAGCTCAAAAGCAAGAAAACAAAAGCGATCACAATGCTGATATGGAAATGAAGCTCATAAGCTTCAGGGAACACTTTTGTTGTCTGTATCACCAATGTTGTCCCAAGACCAACCATCATGTTAAACATCGGCCCAGCAAAGCATCCGGCCATTGCTAGTGCGGGCTGACCTGCTCTGGCAAGGGCTACGTCAGCAACAAGATCGCCCACGGAGTTTCCCCAAGCTAGCACAGTCAGCCCAAGAAGTGCAGGCGGCAACTCCAGGAGTTCTCCCAGTGTGGCGAGGCAGTTCAATAGCTCCCCAGCCACAGTGGATATCCAAAAAACACTCATAACGAATGCAACAAGCACAACAGGGACTTGCTCGGTCTTAGGGGGCTCTTTTTCTACAATGTAATGAAGAATGCCGAGTGATGAGCTCGAGAGAAGTACTACTGACCACAGAGGGAAGGAGAAGTTCGGAATGAGAAACAGAACAGGGTGACTCATGGAGAGGAAGGACCTGCAAGCGTATAATAGAGCTAACGGGAAAAGAACAATGTTGGCAGACTGATAAAACCTGCTCCATTCGGACGGAGCAGTCGCAGGAATCGTCAGCTTCAGAAGAGTAGACACGGGAAGCTCCCATGCCATGGAGATCTGCAATGAAGAATAACCAACCGATCATAACAATAAACATTGTGCCACAATTCAATCTAACGGCTGCATCACCAGCAATTAATGTATGATTTGATCCTGATATCTCAAGCAGAAGAGGCATGCCCATATCTCTATATACCTCAGACAAACCAAATTTTCAGCACCATTTCTCTACTTTCCGCAATGCTGACAACAGAAAGATATCTCACCTACTCATTACTACTTATTAGCATCAATCCGTTGACACTCAAAACCAATCTCTCAAGTCATAAATTCTGCGCTTGTAATTCGCGACTCACAACAATCAATACTTCGTGTTAACATAACTGATCGAATAACTATAGACAATACCTTCCGAATAGCTCCACGGCATCTCGACCTGGACTTCCTCCCATCCAACGAATCCACAACAACCCCATCTCCCCTCCCTGAATCAACCAACAACATTGTCGGCTCAACATCATCAACACTACCTCCTTTCTCCCCGCCACCACCACTATCCTTTCTGTTTCCAAAATCCATCCAGAAGACGATCGCAACAAAGACCAAATAATACCCAACAAACCCAACCCCCTGCCAAACCCTAATCTCCCCACTCAAATAAACCCCAAACAACATCCCCACCCCAACAAGATAAAACCCAACGTCCCTCACGAACCCACCGGGCTCAACCCAATACGGCCCCGCACATATCCCCACCACCCCAACAGTCAGTCCGCTCACAAACGCCCCCGCCGACAGTATCGCCCCGAACCCAGTTCTCATCTGGCCGACACCGACGGCTGCGGAAGTGGCGAACACGTCCGGGGCTCCGTTGCCGAGGGCGAGGAGGGTGACGGCGGCGACGGAGGGGGTGAGGTTGAGTCGCCGGCATAGGGTTGTGACGATGGGGGAGAAGTGATCCTGTGCGGCCTTGATTAGAATATAGAAGTAGAGGATGACTGAGAGGGAGAGGAACGGGATTGTGTGAAATGGGGTTTGGCCAAGGAAGGTTGTCGTTGATGTAGTGACCAGGGATCTGTGTGGATGAAGAGGGGAAATGGGGGTTGAAGGGGGTGATAGTGTGATGAGAAAGAAAAAGAGAGTGGAGAGGATGACGACGAGGGAGATCAAAAGGGTGCTGTGGTGGTGGAGCGAGGCGGCGACGGCCATGCCATTAGGAGGGGTGGCCGGAGGAGTGGATGTTATTGACCAAAGACAGAGAGGATCCGACAAGGTAGCGTAAGCGTGTTGAGTGGAATGGAATCCGGTGACTTTGTGGATACAGCAGTAGTACTAACTACCAATGCTACTCCATGTTTAACATTCAGAAAATGATTTGAAACTCTAAACTCATGATTTGTTTCTTAAAATTAAAGATATGGGACTTTGGCTCAATTGTTGAATAGAAATTGGGCGGTGCGAGTTGTAGTGCAATAAATTGGATAAGAAGTGAATCAATTTATCCAATGATTAGACGCTCGAATCATTATAGGATGTTAATTTTCTTCCAAAAAAATTAGAAGATGTTAATAATTATTGTAGGTTGTTTTAACCATTTTTTCTATCAAGATTATGTTACCTAAAAAAAAGAAACAGAAAAAATTGTTCATGAACAACTCATTATTTTTAAAATATAATATATATATATATATATATATAAGAATTAATTTGAACTTATTTTGTTACTCTATTTTACTTTTCCCGTTATGTTACATAGGGTTATTGACCTCTGAAATTTGATCAACCCGCGTGAGTTCCCATCAATCGACAACGGAGATTTGCCGAAGCAACAACGGATGCGAATCGAATTGACGTCCACTCGGGGGACGATCGCCGATTCGGTTCTCTCTCCCGTCTCCTCCAAACTCTCTCGTTGATTCCCAGAAACCCGAGGAATCTCGTCAGCGAATCGTCCGGTCGATGTTGAGTTCGATCGCAAGCCCTTCTTCGTTCTTAAGCTCCAAGACAGCGGCGCCAGCGGAAGAGATTCATATACTCGTTGTTGCTCGAGATTAGATTTCGGTGCCTCTCTCACACTTGTTGAAGGTTATGGTTCCATTGTTTCTATTTGCAAAAGTTTCATATTGTGGATATGGATTAAGTTTTTGTCATTCGATATTGGTGAGTATAACGAGATCGTAGCGTTCATGGTGATCAGTGAGGTTCCATTGGGGTTTTAACTTTGAATGTGTTGGCTCTAGTGGCGAAAAATTTATTTGTGCCACACTTGCCAAGAGCACTCAGCCAGAGGTTACGCTTTTGGTGTTTTGTTCATTCAGCGTCGTTTTACTTCTGAAAATTGAATACCATGTGGTTGGATTCATTCGACAAACTGTTTTGACTTGGAGAGCAAATATGAATGGTGCTGGATGTTATACGAATTCCTTTAGAAACTTACTAATGAATGAGAAATGCAACTTCAGTTTATTACATATCCCCCTTTATTAGAACTTCCCACTTATACATAGTAGTTGCATGCTTGTGTACTGTGTGGTCGCTGAGGCAACCACTTATTATCTGATAATTATACAGACACAAAGGGTTTCTAGACCGTCTTTCATGGTGAAGCAAGAGCGGCGTGCAAGCTAGAGCACGATGTTCCTTCAGCCACCAGCGGAGAACTGTAGCTCAGCGTTTCGCTGTGGAGATCGAATTGAAGCAGGATGTTCTCCAACTGGTAAGCCCCCAAGACGATGGATGCCGCAGGACTCACTCCTCCGTCAATGATACCCAGGCACTGGACTCCTGGTTGCACCCTGACGATAGAGTTTGCGCCAAGGATGCTCCAGACGGCCTCCTCCTTGTGCAGCAGGAGGTCGATGCTAGGCGCCTGGTAGCCTTCTCCTAATGCCGAGAAGCAAGTTCCGAATGGTGCCACTGCCTCCACGATGGATAGGCCTGTGGTTTGGCTCACGAAGTGCTCTGTCACTTGCTTGTAGATGGAGCTCTCGAGGACTGTGTATGGATGGGCGGTGCTGATGAGGGCCTGGACGGACTTTGTCTTGAAGGTGACGCTCTTGGAGACGACCCTGATGGATTTCACTCCGATGAAATATTGGCCCTGAGAGCCCAGGATGAGTGGTGTTCTGTATGCGAGCCTGGGGAGGCGGAACTTATGGAGAGCAGAGGCGCTCTTTCCGAAGAAGATGGCCCCAGCTGCAGAGCCAAGGGAAGGCAGGCACACGGAGAATGTGGGGTGGAACCCGAAGTGGGTGGCAAGCTGGCGGGGGATGGCAATGGGAGTGTGGCCGAACCCTGCAATGCCTTCAATAGATGCTGGGAAACCCTTTCCAATGAGGGTGGATGGAGCACATCCGAAGAGGAACTGTTGCAGCCTGGCCTTTCGGATCGACCTGATGGATTGAAGGACGAGGACATCTTGGCCAAGCTCGCACGAGGCTTGCTCCCCTGTGATCGGGTTATACCCGGTGAGGGCACAAGTGTCTTGGTGACAACCAGGCCTAATCTCGGACTCGCAAGAGTAGCAGGACTGTGCCTGATACCTTGAGCAAATGGAGGAACGGCACTTGGGAGCAAAGTAAGTGCTCGACGAGTATCCCTTCTCGCAGTTCACCCACAGGAGAGGGCCACTGAGGTCGACCACGAGGGGCAATCCGACCAACGGGGTCCTCTTCGTGAGAGTGACCCTATGGAGACCGGACACACCATCCTTGAAGACAGACATCAGGAGTCCGCCGCTAGACCTGTAAGATCCATCAGGACCAAACTCAGTTTCACTTTCGAATTCTCCCTCAGTTTCAGTTTCGTGGGTGCATAGGGCGAGGAAAGGGAGTAGGGCGAGGAAGGCCACAAGGAGGAAACGGCGATGAAATGAGGCCATTGCTTTTCTTCTCTCTTCAACGATTGCTATGAATGAGAAGAGGACGATGAGGAAGAGGAGAGCCTCGCAGGGGATTTTATACTAGTCTAAGTCATGCCACATTGCAAGTGTTTGTTACAAGGCAGTGTTACATTTCGAGTTAGTTCTTTTGGCGGGAAGCGGTTCCGTTTAAAAGAGTAGAATGAGATGTACAAGTTACTTCTCCAGCTGAGGAATCGCGATGAGCACGTCGCATAGGGACGTGGGGAGGAATCTCTCTTCTCCGGGAAAATAGCTTTATCGCTGGAAATTTCTGGTGAAGCAGAACTTCACAATTCATGTGATGGTTGAGTAGCTTGATTGAGATGGAGAATTGTTTCACTTGGCAAAGAGGAATCCCAGGCTCATATGTTGTTACATGGACATTTGTTGGACCAACGCTTTTGGGCTGTACTTATGATCCATGAAGCACGAACCGGAGGCCCAAACATGTGGATAATCATTCTCGATCCAAGCCCAATGAACCTTTTAGGCCCAGGCCCAGGCCATACTTTGATGCTTCAATAAGGTAACCCTACTATTTCTGAGTTCTTTATTGCATTCAATATTTTATTGGTTCCTCCTGGTTTAATGGACTGCTTCTACCAAGTTAAACATGGCCTTCGATGTTAACTACACTAATGATTAAGCCCATTGTGGTGGGGGCATGTATGAAAATATCTATAATGGGTGGCATTGTATGATATAGCACTCGAGCCAAAGGGACGTATACGACGGTCAAATGTCAGAAGCTGTAAAGATACTTGAGAGTACAATATTATCTTAAATATTCATATTTTAAGTTCGGATTAAGTCAAGAGCGCGGTTATGGGAAGTGCGAAAGAGAAAAGTAATGTGGTGGTTATTCAAACATATTCGTGGTTTCAAACATATTCCTTCTCTTCTCTTGTATGTTGCCTTTCGTTTTCTTATTACCCTAGTAGACAAATGATATGATTGAGGTGGTGACATTGGCATGGTTTACCCTGAATGATTGTTTTGGGGTGGTATGATTGTTTCCTCTCCATGTTATGGGCCAAATGGATTCTATAGTATTACCAAACTGAGTGCCACTTTTACTCGATGTTATTTTTTTTAATGGGAAGTGGTTTTATGATTTCATGTATGTATTTCGTAAGCTTGAACAAGTAAAAATCATCAAAAGTTTGATCTACAAACGCAGTAGTACTAACTAAGCTATAGAATGATACAGAGACCCATACAAAATCAATAACCCCTTTCCAAATCACACAAAGGAATGGAAATCTTCAACTCCCTAGTTTAAGTACTAAGAACATCAATACATAAACTACCAACCCAAGGCCAAAACCCTAAACTCCAGGTACCTCTAAGAAAAACCAAACCATACTAAGCAGAACCCGAAAGTACACCATAATCTAGCATACCCGACTCCCGTGATGGGCGCTTTACATGATACTACAGCTGCCGGTGTTCTCGTCACTGAAGATATGTGTGACGGGATCATACACCGGAGGCGGAGGCATCGCAAGCATGTAGGCGGGCGGGCGACCGTACATCATCTGAGGATGCATTCCTTCCCCATTCATCCTCTGCTGGTTCATCATCATGGCCATGTACTGCTGGTTAGCATATGGGTTACCATAGGCGGCAGCAGCAGGAGGTCCTCCTCCCATCATCATCCCCTGATTATAATACCCGACACCATTCATCATTCCAGCAGCGGGTAAGCCATGGGCCGCAGCTGCTGGGATATTATTGTGGCCCATCATACCCATCGGGTAATTGCCCATCGGGCCCATGTTCCCATTCCCCTTGCCATTGTGGTGAGGGACACTCATCTCATGGAACCCTTCTCCTTTGTTCCCACCACCTCCTTTCTTGCCGTTATTGTGACCATTATTGGCACCACCGCTTTTGTTATTGCCGCCGCCGCCGCCACCATTCTTGCCACCGTTCTTGGCTTCAGCACCACCTTTGCCACCGTGTTTGGCTGCAAAGCCGCCACCATTGTCGCCTTTGTTGCGGTTGCCGCCCTTGCCATTACTGTTCCCGTGCCCGTTGCCCTTTTTGCCTCCTCCATTGGTTTTCTTGCTATCAGCGTTTCCATTCCCAGCAATGCTCTTGAAAATGGCTGGCAGACTGAAACCACCACCGCTTTTCTTAGCCTTGGTGGCGCCACCGGATTTCTTGTCTTTCCCTGCCTTGCCATTGGGTTTGTTCTTCTGAGCAGTATTGCCCATGACATGGATGTTATTCTTGGTATGAGAGTGGTTGGACTGCCCAAACACATCATCGAACTCATTCTCATCTTCCTCATCAAATTCGTCGTCATATCCATCCTCGTCTTCCTCGTCATATTCATCATCGTCGTCGTACTCATCACCGTCCTCGAAATCCTCATCAAAGTGGTTGTTGTTCTTGTTCTGATTGGCATGTTGAGGAACGTTGAACTTGACAGACTTCTGATCCTTTGATCCCTTAATCTGCTGATTCTGATTATGATGCTGCTGCATCTGCTGTTGGAACATCTGTTGCCCGTGGCCGCCCTTCTGGTGTTGCTGCTGCTGCTGATGATGATCCTTCCCTCCACCCTTTTGAGCCTTGTTGTTGTTGTTGTTGTTGTTGTTGTTGTTGTTGTTGTTGTTGTTATTGTTGCTGCTGCTGTTGTTGTTTCCTTTGTTGTGGCCTCCCTTGCCTGAATCCATTTGCAAGTTCTTGAACTGTGTGGTGAGGTTGAATTGGTTGTTGCCTCCACCCCATAGCTCAGCATGTTTCCCTGATTTCTCCAGTTTCTGAATCAGCACCGCGGGATCGACGTTTCCGGCCACCGTCACCTTTCCTTGTTTCGCATCTATGCTCACGGTATACACACCTGTTTCAAGCAGAGCACAACACAGGATTCCCAATTACTACCCAGATAACAATGAATTAAGCGCAAATATGATTTCTAAGCTTCAATTTGGAAAAGATTGTCAGCTATTGTTTATCAGAGCATTGCAATTGGGGTAAAAATAGATGTAGATTCAATTGGGGTAAAAGATGAATCTAGATTTAAGTCTCAATTGACACAGTTTTTCTATCTACTTTTAAAGGATGATGATGTTTTTACAATTCATAGTTTCCCAATCTACAGTAGAAGCCTTTGTACGTCACACGCTTAACTGGACTTTTAAGTACTTTGATGCATGGGTTTTACTTCTTTAAGATTACGCTACCACAAACTTGTTAATTAGCCAAAATGGATCAATTGGGTCAATTTCAGACTAAATCCACTTCAAATTCACTCAAATCTACACAAAATTTACCACTAATCTCAAGCTATAGACAATTTCAAGATGAGAAAGAAAGAGTAAGCAAAGCATACCATCAACTTTGAGCAAGAGCTTCTTGACTTTATTCCTACAGCCATCACAGTCACATTGGATATTCACCCTCAGCACACAAGTCTGCATCCGAACACAACAAAATCCAACACCGAGAAACACATAATCCCACCAAAAAATCAAAAACACAAAAAACAAATTAACACTCAAATCACAGAAAGTTTCAAACTTGGAAACACCCATCTCAAAACCCAAAATCAAAAGAGCGCACATACCTGAGTTTTGATAAACTCTTGTTTACTCATCTTTCAGTGCTCTCAGCCTCTCAAGTTCTGTAGATCTGAGAAAATGGACAACCCAAAAATGCACCAAGCAAAGAGCTGAATGCTTGCAGGGAAGTTAACTTCTTTGCGGTTAGTAACAGAGCGTGTTTGTTGATGGAGTGTTGTTGATAGTGGTGGTGAACATTGAAGTGGAAAACAGATGCCTGCAGAGCTATTTAGCTTCTCTGCAGAGCTGAGGCTGAGTGCTGAGATGAGTTGAGCTGTGCAGTGTGATTGTGTGTGAGATGCTTTTGTTTTCTCCCTCTAATCGAGGGACGTGTGAAGGTGGTGTTGATGCAGTGTCATCGATGGACTGATAAATTGATGGAGAGAGAGAAAAGAGAGGAGAGATGTGGATAGTTTTGAAGAAGCAAGTAGGCACGGTGAGAATTGAGAATTGAGAAATGAGAATGAATAATTTATGGCACCTATTTCTTTCTTTTGTGCTTTTCGCTGTGTATAAAACACCGCGTGTTCAACAATATTCTGATCTATTCTCATATCATGTTAAAAATTTTAATTGTTTGCACTTTAGCTCCTTCGGCATATCTAGTGGCTATGGATAATTTATACAACGGGTTTAAGTTTATTAGCTGTAGTTAGTTCCCTCGTCTTTAATTACGTTTGGTTTGTTCTGTGTGACGACGGATCCACAACAATAACAAAAGTCTCTCAACATCCTTCTATCTATGCATCAAAATGAGGGAACCTAATGTCACATATGTCTGATGATTTTTACGTAACCCCTTTTGATAACGTAAATACCAGAGAGGGAAAGACAGATGGGCGGATGGCTCAGTCACACGGACACTGCACAATTGAATTTTATGAACGTAAATGGTGGTATTCACTAGTCAGTGTGCTGATTTTTAGTGGGCTGTGTTTTCTTTTCGTTTTTTTGGTGTTGTGCGTGTTAGCACGACTCCAAGTTCGATGGCGATTGTTTACCCCTTTGGAGACCATCATACTCTATTCTTTGGTGTTTCACATTTGTTTTTACAGAATGAACGTTTCTGTATGGTGTAACGTGCAAAGTATGAGAGGGCTGTTGTTGTAGTATTTACGGAAAGATAACTCCTCTTCTCAAAAAAACGGAACACTCAGCATTTTCATAGCACTTCCTCTCACGTGAAGCATCACGTAGATATTAAACGAGGATAACGCAATAGTCTAACATGGCACCCCAAACACAATGATGGCAAGTTGTAGTAGATTCAAACTTATGATCTCATTATTACGTATTGAAATTATATCAATAAATCAGTATTAAAAACCCAAATTAATATATTTTCTCATAAACTGTACAAAATATAAATATTTTATGTTATTATATATGTATGATTATAAATCTCATTTTTATATCAAATCGTATCTGATTATTTTATAATATATATTAGATTAAAATACGTAATTTATATAATCATTAACATTTAACGATAAATTTACAAAAAATAATATTAAATTATTATTATATGTATATTAAATTTTATAACGATAAACATATAAAATCAAAACGTGGTAAAGTTTATGAAATGAAAGGAATATATAACCTTCTTATCGAGGACATCAAATTTGTCAAGAAAGGTGAAATAAAAGACCTTGATATTTTACACCAAATAAAAACGGACGTTGATATTTTCTAGGGAGCTTTATTGTCATTGGATGACGTGATTGATGCCATTGCTATGCTACTTTGAGGGTCAATGTACATATCATACTTTGAAGAGTACCTGTACAGGCGAAAGCCGAATGCAAATTTCAATTCAATTCAATTTTATCTGGGGTCCATTGTTTGGGCCTTCTTCACCGCCCAACCCAATTGGTGCTCAATCCGTAGGTTACTTTCGGAAATACCGCTCTGCTTGTCCTTATAATTGCGACATCTATTGATAATATATTTATAAACATGTACTCGTTGACTCATGTAACAATTTGGCTAGACTCATCCACAGCATGTCAACGAATGTTGAGAAATGACAATCAAGTCGGATTTCTTGGGATTTGGAGTTATACTCTATGGTCGAATTTCAAAACATAGAGGGTCGAAACTCGAATCTAATTAGATCTAAAAACATCAATGAATAAGATCAAGAGTTATCAAATAATTGGATTTGAGCAACCAATGAAATTATATCAATGACAATATTTGTCAGAAAATCAACTAATCTAATTCTGATTCACCAATCATAACACTCCTCGGTCTCGTTTCAGTTCCGGCAATACACGAGAACACGCCAAGTAGGATAATTAGCATGGTCACATGGTATAGTACACCAATAATTTCACACAGCACAGTTCAATTTTTAGCTTCGTGTCAATCTCTTTCTCTCTCTTTTGAATGATAAGTTGATAATTGATACATAATTAATGATAAGTCCTTTCATTTTGAATTAAGATGTGATCATGTGATAATGGGTTACTGTTTATGAACTGTCTTGTTTCGCATATGACAAAATGACATTTGCGATCCAATGACCATTAAACAGTAAACCACGAGCATTAACATGCATGCAGGATGTTTTCAAACAAAGTGCACACTCACCCACTTTCAATCAATTGATTGATGTTGCTTGGCTGCATTATTTACCTAACCATGATCAACCAAATTCATAATCATATGTTATATTGATGATATTATTCCATTGATATGCTCATTTTCGTTTTATAATAAAAATAATATTTATTTATTTAAATTATGTTATATATATAATATTATTATATGTAAATAAAAAAATCAAAACAATTATCATCTAATACTGAATATTCATTATCTTCTTTCTTAACTGATATAATAAATTTTACTATCATAAAAAAATTCACCAAATTTTATATAAATTCAACACACATAAATTCGTAACCGGATTAAATTGTTACCTATATTATGAAACGGACTGAATATTATATTAGATAAAGTAATTGATATAAAAAGAAGGAGATATATGCGCCTTTTTGATATCCTCGAAAAATATTAAATCCTTAATCATATGATTAGAAAATAAGATGATTTAATTAAACGTGAATCAACTCTTTTTTTTTTTACATGGTAACATACTTTCTCCTGTTAATATGCACCTTAAAAAACAGTGAAAAGAACTATGCAACCAAGTTGATAGCCAACAAACTCTACGGATTCAGATTTCATGCATAGCACCACGCAGCCACGCTTTCTACAGCAGCACATGTCGCAGTTGTTTAATGAATCACGATCTTACACGCTTTGATTAATTAATGGACTGATTTAGGTCCAACTCATAATTAATTAAAGACAGCAAACTATTCTTTGTTTGAAACTTTCTAACAGCACATACACTTCAATTAGCGATAGGAACACTCATCTCCCAATTAATCGGTGAAAATGATCCCATTCAAAGTAATGTATGATATGATATCCGATACGCGAAACACTAAATGAAATTTTAAAATATATTCTGTAGAAACTAGTGCCACTATTATATTGTCCGGAGGAGTACACTTTTATTAAAATCAAGGATCGTACGCACTAAAGGCAATTCTCCAAGGTTGACTTGTACAGATCGAGGGAAGATGTTCATCAAAACCATTATACGGAGATTCTTATTTTGTCCTTCTTAAAATATCACGTCATTATTCTAAAACTTCCTTTTTTTAGAATCCTTCTTCCAATTAAAAAGATTTTTTTACACATGAAAATAACATCAATTATAAAATTCTTTCCAATAACATCACTTCCCATTAATAAGAACCTCTATGAAAATACTCAATTTATATTTATTAATTAATAATTAATTTCATAATTAAATAATTAGATATATTGTGAAAATGAAATAATTATGTAATTATTAATTAAAATAGAAAATTTAAGATAAATTTTTAATAATAATAAACATTATAACAATTGTAACACATAAATTATTTGAGCGTCCTTCTCCCTGTGTGCTAAGAAATTGTTGATATTGGGAAAATTATGGATTTTGTGGGGATTGTGTAGTATTTCCTTGAGAATTTTTATTTGGATAAGTGTGAGAATTTCCAAAATTTATATCCATTGAAATTATGTAATATAAAATTGAAGAGAAATTTGAGAAAAATTTGTAATAGGAGATGAGAAATTGTTGTGATAAATTGTATGGTGGATAAGTTGCATTTATAGATAAAAATTAATTTCAATTTAAAAAAAATACAACAAAAAATGGCAATAAAAAACGGGTATAAAAAAATGGTTACATTTAACGGTCAGAAATATATCTGTTGGAAAACATTGATAGATGTTTGGAATATAATAAATAAAATAATTAAAAGTATTAACAACAAATATATATTAGAGCAAATGGTAATAGTTGCTTCTTATCCACCCAAAAGGCGCAGATTTGAATCTTGGAGTCTCCATTTTGATACCTTATATCAAAATAAGAACCCTAAAATAAATCAAAATACCACATTAGTAAGAATCTCTTCTTCCCATTGATAAAAGTGAGATTCATATTTTAAAAATCTCATTACGAATTTTCAATGGAGATGCTCTTATACGGTTATATCCTCTCACATATTAGGTTACGATATCACATATCAGGAGTATTCCCTTAGGTTAAGTATCACACTCGGTCGTTAAATCAATAGGAGGTTGTATGTGTGTCAATAGGAGTATTCCCTCACAGTGTTTTTTGTTGTTCGAAAACTTATGGAGTGTTTGATATTATTGTTCAAATAAAAAAAATTAAAATTAATAACTAAAATAAAAAATCAATAATAAAAATCAAAATTATTTTTGTGTAAAGAAATCTCAATTCAAATCTGAAAATACTCATCTGTTTGTAACAGATCGTTTTGAATATTGTTCTTAGATAAAATAAAAAATAACAATGAAAAGCCTTTTTATTTATTGAAAAAAAATCTAACAAAACAAAACAAAAAATAAAAAAAACAACAGACACGTCTTTGTTTTATATAGTAAATAACAAATCTCTTGGGAATTTTACTTGGGGGCCCTTTCTTTTATTCTGGTGGAATATGGTCCTTTGTGTCTCCATTAATGTGCTCATAAAAGCAAAAGTTGAGATATTAAAAGCCAACGAGGACAGACGAGAGAGAGGAGGAGGCATCTTTTTGACGGTCAACGAAATGCTCAAACCCCCACGCAATTCCCTGCCTCACGGCGCTGGTTTCCTTGTGATCTCAGTCCATCTGTGACATAAAAATCAGAAAATTTGTAATCAAGCTGTTAAACGTAACTCTTAAACGTACATTCCCTCGTTTCAATTCATCTGTTATAAATAAAATAAACTTTTAAAATATATATCATGAAAGATAATTTAGACATTAATGATTAGTCTGACAGATTTTAGGATAGAGGGAATATGAAAACTTAAAAGGATAACCTAGTCGGGCTTCGGAGTTTAAGATGATGAACAACGCAGGATCAGAATTTGGGAACTTACAAAAGCAAAAGATGCGAAACACTCTGAAATTTCAAGAATCAGAGCAGCTAGCTACCAGCCTACCTCTGCTGTCACCCCCGCAAACACAGTTCAGAGAGTTAGTAGCAAGCAGCTGTGATCACTGTTTCTTTTTGGTCTCTCACTGGATCATTGCAATCAAGCTGTGTTTGTGTTTTTTTTTTCTTTTTCCTTGGCTTGGTTTTGTTTGTTGATTTTAACGGCAAAAATGACAGAAGAAACCCCACCCCAATCACTCTTTTTCCTTTTCACTTTTGGCTTTCCCAGCACAGATCAACATTTCACGCGCAGCACAGCAATCAAAACATCATCATCAAAAAAGCTTATCAAAAAAGAATCACATTTCTCGTTTTCGAACGGACTGTTTGGTATCTATGTTTAAATCCGTAAAAATCAAAAACAAAAATAAAAAACTAACAATCAAAATAAAAAACATATAAGAAAATAAAATAATTTTTCGTAAATCGGATTTTGAACATTATACTATGGTGAAACAGGGAAAAAATCATTTTTTTTATTTTTTTGTTTTTATTCATCTGTTTAAGTAATAAAAATTAATATCAAATATTTTTATTTTATTAATCAATGAAACGAAAATAAAAATATACTAAGTATAGCCCAAATAATTCAAGTGAAAATGTCTCATGGTGCTCAAATACACATTCCAATTGAGCCTAACTGGGCCTTATCAAGCATTCAAGCCCAGAACACGAAAGCCCAAACAAACACACAAAATTGGGCCGATGCGAGTGGTGGAGTGGAGAAAGCTTTTTGAGGGAGGCCGCGGTGCGGGAGTTGAAGAAAGGCATGCACCCGATGATGTACAATTGGCCCGTCGTTGTTAGAATGGCGACGGAACAAAAATTGGCAGGTCCTGATTCGCACTGCTACGCCGATCTATTTGAATCCGATGTTTTCAAATGGTTCACAAACCCTAGAAGCAAGGCTATACTCTCACTCGTTACTCATCCATATTGATATTCCGATATTATTCCCTCTAAATCTTTATTCGTTTTATCCGTAATGTCGGTTGTGTACTTATTGTTCTGTGCTTCGACTTGTGATCCGTTGAGAATAAGCAGGCCCAATCATAAGGGCTTGGTTCTGTAATGGATATGTGACACAGCCTGCTCTTGGGGAAACTACAATTTGCGTCCATTGCGACAGCAACTAAGATGTTTAGTCGTGTCTCTTTGATTGTATTGAAGTTCGCTGTTGACATTATAAAATCATGTATTTGACTCATGAATTTGATTTTTTTTTTTGTCTCCATTACACGTTCCGGTGGATGGGATTATATGCGGTTAATCATCCTAATTCGATTGTAGGGATGGGATGGCCGAATGAATCTAAGATATATTGAACTGTAATGTAAAACTGCAAGTGGACACAGTACACTAACCGCAATGTGCTATCCGCAGACGAAGATATAGACCAAGTTACAGTATTTGTGTTCTAATGATTGCAATCTAAGACAAGTAC
>LIEC01011907.1:37975-192495 GCA_001925005.1 Drosera capensis
CCCCCCCCCCCCCCCCCTCTGTTTTCCTCAACAAGTGCAACAACGAAGATGCGAACTGAAAAGCCAACCTCCTCCTCGTCTTCTCCTCGTATTCTTGCATGATCCATATTTGCGGGGGACAGCGACAAAGAAACAAACACCACCTATATGATAGATATAGACGCTCATCTCATGCCCGTCCGCGCATTCTCCAATCAAAATTGAATCCATAATTTTACCACCACAATTCATATTCGTCGAGTATATGTTACTGCTCAATGTAATAAAAATCCGTTATTATAAGGTACAACCTGGTTTACAGTGGAAAGCGGAAAAATATTGTTTACATGGACCTTCTAGGATAGAGACCACACTTAAACACGATAACATGAAAAGAGACGAAACCACCCCTCATTGCTCACGAGATCCAGTGAAAAGAAGCCAAAATCATGTTGAAATACAAAGCCAAAAGTGACCTCCAAGCAAAACTCCACACCTGCCCCCCTCATCAATTCCACATTCTCACCCTTCTTCTTGCTCCATTGCCTCTGCCTCAGTCCCTCGCCTGCCTTCATCAGATTCCACCAATGCCTGCTCCGTCGAACCCCTCCGACGATGTCGTCATAGAAAACCGTACCCATAACCACCATGTTATTCATTCTTCTCAACATAAAGAACATCATGGGTTTATTCCTTCCACTTCCACTTCCACTCTTCTCATCATCATACCGGCCTTATGCGTTGTTCTGCTCGTCATCATAGTCGTCCTGATCGTCATGCTGTGGCGACTGAAATCGTCCGATAAAGGGAGTGAGATCAGTAAGAAGAAGAACAACCACCATTTCGATGAATGCAAGTTCATTGCACACACCACGATCAGCTTGAATGACAGTCCAGGTGATATCACATTTCAGGTTCCATACAGCAATCCAAGTATGAAATTATGCTTAGATCATTTCTGATTCATATATTTTGATAACTTTTGATAGATATAAAGAGCAAGTGTTTACATGGAGGCAGTTCGCGGCAGATGCCTCATAGCAGGCTAAAAGGGGTTCAAGTGTTCACCTACAAGGAGCTCGAGCTTGCCACGGATGGGTTCAGCGAGGTGAATGTGGTAGGCAATGGTGGATTCGGGGTGGTGTATAGAGGAGTTCTTGGTGACGGGACGGTGGCTGCAATCAAGGTGATGCGCAGAGAAGGCAAGCAAGGGGAGCGCGCATTCAGAATAGAGGTGATAATTTATTGTTCCGATTCAATCCCATATACACAAATCACAATACTAACCTCGCAAGGAGGAAAACTTGAGCTCGTGACAATAGGCACTTTCAATTTATTCCTGCAAATAAGGTGAACTAGGCTGAACAAAAGGACTCCACATTGACACAGATACTCTTCATCACAATGACTGATATATTTAAGAAATTCTAAGGTAAAATGACCGATGCTCGTGATCATGATAAGCGATCATCACTGTGGTGAGCGTGTCGTAGTTTCATAGTTGCCATTAAGTTCATGCCATATGATAGATTATCATG
This sequence comes from Drosera capensis, assembly GCA_001925005.1. Lineage (NCBI taxonomy): Eukaryota > Viridiplantae > Streptophyta > Magnoliopsida > Caryophyllales > Droseraceae > Drosera > Drosera capensis. Next base: position 39,493 of record LIEC01011907.1, read on the forward strand.
CACGCTTGTTTCAGCTAAAGCCATGAAAAAACTACGATAACAGTTGGATCAAAAAATGGCGAATCGGCAACAGTTATGTGTTAAATGAGACAGTTCATGCAAGTGGATTGAAGTGCTACATTGATAAGCATCAGAATCACATGCCAACGACCATCAGCCACCCAAATTCTAAACGCAACCAAGCACTTAAAAAAAAGCCTACCAGTGTTGACTTTGGAAACAATTTTTATAAGCATCACACAGCCACAGGACATGGAGATAGAAACAAACAGAAATGAAATGCATATCATCGCCTCTATCATTTAATCTACAAAGTCTGCAAATGGGCATCAAAGAATCAGAGAATTTTATACGGAATAAAAGCTGTGACTTCTATCTTGGTGCAGGTGGACCTACTAAGCCGTTTAAATTCACCATACCTGGTGGAGCTGCTTGGCTACTGTGCAGACCAGAATCACAGGCTCCTGATATTTGAGTTCATGCCCAATGGCAGCCTCCAGCAGCATCTCCACTCGCGGCATATCTATCCTCGGCCATTGGATTGGGGATCCCGATTAAGGATAGCCCTTGACTGCGCCAGGGCGCTAGAATACCTGCACGAACACGCAACACCATCGATAATTCATCGTGACTTCAAATGCAGTAACGTTTTGTTGGATGATAACTTTAGAGCCAAGGTGTCCGACTTTGGTTTAGCAAAGCTGGGGTCGGACAAGATCCACGGTCAGATCTCGACTCGCGTCCTAGGGACCACTGGGTATCTGGCTCCAGAGTGGGTGCTCTCTCTCTCTCTCTCTCTATGCCCTCGCTTAGTCTCTTACACATAACACGTAACGAGATAGCTAGTAGGAGGTAGTTGTCAATGCATTATGGGTAGACACATGGTATCCCTCATGGAAGGCCAAGCATCACCCTCATATAAGCCATTTCGGGAGATCTGAGAAACAAACCTAAAACCAATCTTCTCCAGAAGATTGACAATGATGCATCACTGACTTTAGTTTCATTACAGGTCCTACTAAGTCACCATGTTCTGCAATCCTCTAAGTGATCCGCCCGCCCATGAATACCATAGAGAGTAAAACATCGAAAGTGAAGTCCGTACATATATGATATAACTTGAGCTCCAACCAGTTTTTGACATACCAGCCCCAAATCGTATACAACATTCACCGTATGGATTTGGCTAGATGTGAAAGTATCTTGCACAAAGACAAAAGATATCCGATAATCCAAACAAGACAAGTCTATGCATCATTGTTTTTCATGTGACAAATGGTCCTGCAGGTACGTTTCAACCGGGAATCTCACAACAAAATCAGATGTTTACAGCTATGGTGTGGTTCTCCTGCAGCTCATAATGGGTCGGGTGCCGATTGATACAAGACGACCTCCAGGAGAACACGTGCTTGTTTCTTGGGTGAGTTCTATGATCAATTTAATCCCTTATCTTCATTTTGTTGAATGTAGAGACATTACATACTAGTAGTAAAAAGCATGCCAAGAAGTTTCAACAGGCACATAGCTAGTGCTAAACTAGAAAAAAGTAAGATCGACATCCTGATCCATAACTAAACGAGATGAAGAATCACAAAGTGAATTCAATGCACCACTAGTTTATACAGCCCTTTTTTGGAGGGACGACAATTACTGGCAGTAAGTGAAAATCAATGATTATGACATAGGAAACAGAATCTTACAAACTTGCTAGGGAAAAGACAGAACAGTCACTTCGACCAACGAGAGATGAAAGTAACCAAATGAAATCAACATGTTACTGCCCCAGATCTTCAAAAGCCAAAGTGGATCATACTTTCCCCTAATCCAATAAGAAAAACCCTTGATTTAAACTCGCGAATCGCGATGTGAAAAGCGTTTAACATGTTGCTGTTCCACAGGCTCTTCCAAGATTAACAAGCAGAGAAAAGGTGATAGAGATGGTAGACCCAGCTCTCAAAGGCCATTATACCAAGAAAGATCTAATTCAGGTTAGCAATGCACTCACATCTTATTGGTACTCCGCTATATCACTCCGACCGATGGAAGCCAATTTCACAATCACATTCATCTTGACAGATAGCAGCTATTGCAGCTGTTTGTGTGCAAGCAGAAGCAGATTACCGTCCGCTGATGACAGATGTAGTGCAGTCTTTAGTCCCTTTGGTCAAGAACCTCAACTCTATATCCTCATCGTCGGCCAGATTCTCAACCCTCAGTTCCACTCCTATTGACTGATGCACCCTGTCCAACATAAGAAGAATTTTCGAATGAATCCATGAAAATAGTTTGCATATGTCAGAAATGACACGAAATATGAGCCACAGAGCTACCAAGCCAGTCCAGAATGCATTGACAGGAATGAATGTGACCATTGGCCAAGGTAGAAACCAGTTCCCCAGCTTTATTGTATATATCGATGGATTGCTGTTTCCGTATTGTAATACAAGGCAGCAAGTCAGACAGATAGAACCGCGATGAGTATGCGGCCAACCATTTAAACTGAGCACCTAGAAAAACTTAAGTCTCTTAATATAGCATGGATGATTAGCTCATCCTTTTCGCTTCACAATTTCCACGTCCATGTGAGCATCCCAAGACACATTCCAGACAGACTTCAAGCTGAAACAAGAAGGGGATCATGAAGCAAAGGTTTAGTATATCTAATTCATTTAGTCAGTCAGTATCACATGAACTCAATAGAACACGGGCATTTCCACTGTAAAGAAAATAGTTAAGGATGTACATATGTCAGGCGAACCAAGTCATTATTATGCTTCTTCGAAGGAATTGAGTAGTATAAAAATTGTACGTACTGCATATAACCAAACTTTAGTTCGTAAAATGCTCTTTAAAGTCCTTCAGCCTATTTCAAAAAGGGCAAACTAACGAGCACCTGCAAATGCTCTTCCTATGCTTCAATGAGTACTACTGACTGACTAAGGTGAAACAAAAAACAAGAGATATTAGTTCACTGTCATAAAGCTGATGGGGTCCCTACAAAGCAGTCATGGCACCAATAAAATTCCTACAAGTCGCAAGCTGCCAACCTCTTGCTATAAGAGAAAAATACCAAGAAAACCATACATCGGTAATGGTTTCACTCATTTTTTTAACGAAGAATCTAAAAGCAGTAAATGTCTGCAGAATGAGAATCTTTATACGAATCATTGACAAAACTGATCGAGCAGCAACCAATCATTTACATCAGATGCCAAAATCTTAGTCAACATAATTAGGTGAACTGCAAGATCCGGTATAAAAAAAAGGGGGGCGAAATTTAAGAATCACATGATGGCACTGAAGAGAATATAATCATCTTTTTGGTTGATAGCAAAAATGCTAGATTTCATCGTGCAGCCCTAGCAGGTTACTCTTTTTACATCGTGCAGCCAAAGGGATCAAATCTAGCATGGGAAGAAGAAATAGGTAGGGATCATAGAAATTCAGCATATCAAGATCAGTCAAACATCCCGAAACAGAAAGTTTCCAATCTAGCAACTAAGTATTTTTCTCTACAAGCAGTCAATACATGATGAAATAGCCAAAAACGCATGGTTTACTTGCCTAGAATACCAACCGGATAATTAGAGGGACTCTTAACACTGCTAGCTGAACAAAGGAATGAACAAGCCAAAAGACAAAAAACAGATATCCAGTGACCGCCTTATCTTCACTAAGCAAAAACAACCGCAAATCCAAGCATTATTATGTCATTCCAGGTTTCAGTTGAGTTATCAAGCTCGTAAGCAAGCCACCTAAAACTATCTTCTGAAGTGTATACCCACAGCAGACCAAGGACAAGAATACCACTTAACTTCACCTCATAAACAGGGAGCATGAAATGAAATCATTGTCGTAGATAATTTGCTTACCATTTTGGATGTGTTTGTCCTCCTTAAATAGTCTCACATCTCTCTGCACCCGTAACTCAAAGAAATAATCAGCATACACAATTATGCATGCTTGCAAAGAAAAAATTTAGATAATCTACTTCAGAATTCTCAAACGACGAAGAAATACAGTCGCATAACCACATTGAAGATAAAATCCTTCCAAGTTTCCTCACTAGCCCTTCTACAAAAGGCTCCAGCTTCTGGTCAATGCTGTTCTACTAGGATTAGTCAAAATAAATATTTTTAACATTTCTCAAATCTAAAGCTCATGTAGCACATTCACTACTCTGATTTATTTCCAGAAGCTACATGAATACACTTGCTGGTGTTGACAAGGGCTAAAGCAAGGAGGCTGGGAGGAGCACAATATTTCACAACTAAAGTCAGCAAACATGATAAACTGCTCCAACTTCGGGCACTCCACAGCCATCAATAAATTCACATAGTTGATTAAGAGAACAATTTGTAAGGTTAGTAAGAGAGTCATATGGCTGACAACATCCATAATGGCTCAACAGAGCACGAGTCTTGAAGTTATGTGATTCCATAGTGCAGCAGCGTAGGTTAGACAAAATGGACGATATAAAAGGCTGCATGCATGTAGAGATAAATGGGTTCAAAGTGCTAAAATGTAGCAATGAAGTTATAAAAGGGATGCAATACACTATGAGGTTCCCTTCCACCAAACAAAATTTATACTCTTTCCAGAAATAAAATATGAAGGGGATGTTTGGTATGATTTCACAAAATAAAGAAATCCAGAATTTGTAACATAATCAGAAAACCAAATTCAAAAACAAAATCATAATATCAAATAAAATGATTATTGGATAAAGAAATTTTTATATATTCTGTCCTAAGAAATCTGGAATAAAAACGAATGAAATCAAAATTTTTTTTTTCAGTTTTTTGCTTCTAATTCTTATTTTTGCAAAACAGAAAAGCATAGCAAACAATTTGGATTCTTTAACCGGAGAATCAAAACAAAAATCCGGAATCAGAATCTATCCCAGATAGGGCCGAAGTGATCATAAGGCACGCTATTCCTGCAATGTGACCGTAAAATCTTCAATCAACAAAACATTATAAAACTTCTGCATGCTTAACTATTGAAGATTTGCAAAATTACTCTTCTGTAGTAAAAAATATATTAGAATAATTATAATTGCATAGATGGAAAATCATTACAGCATATCGTTCTCCAATCGCTTGCCTAATGCAAGGAACATAAATAGAAAATCTAACATAGAAACCCAAAACAACATGCCAGCAATAGATACGTTTCTCAGGTGAGGATGAAAGGAAATCAGTACTCCATGAGCCTTCAAACCACGAAGCAGGTCATGAAATCATTGGAAGAAACAAGTTTGTCACCACAATTCATAACATTCTGGCTGAAGAAGGACCCTCTGAGAGTATTTCGGAGGGGGGACCGGTTTCATTGGCAATACATTGATAACCAGTAAAAGTAGAGAAAGAAAAAAACTAGGGAATGACAAAAGACAAGGCATATACAAAAGGAATCATTCCCATAGATTTTACACCAAAGACTAGCAATTCTCATACACATCCTTGAACATAAAAGGTGGTGAAAAAGATTCAAACAAGTGATCCGAGGCGGATACAGGTAAATGAACAAGTCACAGATTACCTACGTCAATGACCAAGAAGCAGCTTACAAACTAATTGGGACACTTAAACAAGGGGAACTTAGAAACAGGGCTGTCATTATACTTGAATCATCAGCCAAGAAATTTCACCATGTCGAGGCTCGCAAGGCCAATGCCCCAGGCATGCCTCTTTGAACGCACCTCACCTCAACAGGTAAGAGGCACTGACCTTGGCGTACAACCTATGCGTCCTTTCGCAATGAACGGAACGACCCCAACGCATGATCAAAAATTTACTTCAGGCAATAACACCTTAAAGATACTGTGGTTAACATTTAGCGATCTAACACCATATGAAGTTAAGAATCATAAGCAAACTACTACTGCAATTTAAAAAACAATGGAGAAAACAAAAACGAATGAGAAAGACAAAGAGGGAGGAGAGAGAACACCTTTACGCCGCTGCAAGTATTGGTCACAGTGAACTGTATACGGATACGGTAATGGGATGTATACTTGACAGGAGGCACTACGAACTCCATTGATCCACTGCCATAACAATTTAGAACCATGGACTCAGACTCAAAAGGGGATAACATATGGAGATCACACAAAAACACCCCAGAAGACTGAAGAAACCAGTCCTCACCTGCGATTAGAATTATCTACTCGAAGGATTGACCCTCCAAAATAGATTCTCTCAAGTCATACCTGTTACACATGAACCAGTAATAAGTCAATAACCACTTTACGTTAGAAAAGCTCATTTATTTAACTGATTCAATTATTAAGACCACAAAAAATCTATTTAGCCCATGGGATATTTTGACTTTCAGGAAAAATAACGAGTCAAATGTAATAGCTTATGTACGCAGGTATATCTTTTTCACTGGCTGTATCCTGTTTGGCCTACATATGTGCATTTTCTAGATTAGCTACGCTGCTTCAGCTTCTAGGGAGATTTAAAAGCTTCACAATAATACCATGTTAACAAGTACAAGAACTGGAACCTACTATTAGTATTATGCTGCTAGAGTGCTAGTGGAGGGAGCAAACTGTTCAGCGAAAAGATGCAGCAACATTCTTTTATGCATTTTAGAGACACAGCAGAATTAACTCTATTAGCAAAGGTTTCAAATAGAGAAATCTTCATTGGCCTCCACTCCCCATCAAAGTTTTGGAAGCGACACCGAGATCACAACATTTTGCAGTTCAAACATTGATGAAGCTTCATACTCGACTCTGACACATGTCTCGTTAGCAGATACAGAAGGTGAATAACTAACTGAAAAATGGATGGTTACATTAGATAAATGAAAACCATAACTGAATTTTATTTCTAGGTGAAGCAATAATTAAACTCACTTTTAATTGGTAAGGCCGATTCATCTTCAATATTCCCGCTCCACGACAGCATCATCCTCAGATTGACTAATCGGGAAGGATTCGCAGTTATCTTTGGGCCCTAAAATATTCTCACTCGCAAAGAGCGCTTCGTCGATTTTGGGGTGAGTTTTAAACATGATGTCAGGATTGCCACCCGATTCAACCTTCATGTAAAAAGTCAACCAACGAAAAAAACATGTTATAAATAATATTCTGATCAATAAATTTATGTCTTTGCACAGACATTAAGAGCAACAGTAGGGCAGTGGGCATAGACCATATGCGCATCAGAGAAACTGACAACTGGCATAACGAAATAAAAATTGACACGTCCACTTTAGGGGATCTTTCAGTTAAAATAGGGTTAATGCATGATTTCTACAGAACTCACCGCTTATTGTCATAATGCCAAGCATGAACCATAGAATTCAGCTGTAGGCCAAAAGAAGGAAGCAAACGTGCTCAAAGGTAAGGAAGAGTATGCTTCCAGAAACCAGAACTAAGAGAGAGGCCCCAAGGTGGGAAAAAACATCCCCGCTTACGAGGCATAAGTATTATATAGGGTTGATCTATGCATGTTACATGAAAAACAATAAAACATTATTTGGAAATGTAATATCCAATTAGCACTGAAAGCTGATGAGTATGGTAGTCATGAATATGCCAGATAAATGACCTTGAACTTAAAATCTTAAACCCATTCAATAATCAAGATCGATCATCCTCAATCACTTCAAGTTATAGAAACGTGCGTGGTGACATTTGATGATCTAGCCTTGTTAGTAATTATCCAGATTTTTCAGATGGCTATATCTAATGTTTTTTTCTCCCTTAAATCTTTTTCACCGCAAAGCTTTATGTACAGAAACAGGAGAGCGACATGTTAACTATGTATCAAGTCCACAAACGTGTGAGTACAAGGGAATGAAAAAGCACCACCAGCAGAGAAAACGAACAGCATCAACAAAAAAAAAAACGAAGATAATGACAGCAGATTAAGGAAGGATACTGATGATTTAGGAAACCAGATTCAGAGAAAAGCAGCAAAGAAGCACCTGATCTTGGATATAAGCATCTTTCTTCTCAAGATTTCGGACAGACAACCGCCCTTCAACTTCAAAGGTATGCATTACTGCACTTCCACCCAATTGCGAAAAGCCAATGTTGATTTTCTCTTCGATAGTGAAGATAATGAGATCAGATTGCTGCAGAGGATGCACTGCATCGACTATGACTTCACCTTTTGACTCCATTGACTCCAGCAAATGAAAACGCATGCCATTGTCCTTCGTATTTGAGCATTTACCCTTCAGCTGCCCCATGTTCAACTCAATATCCTTCATCTTCTTACCCAACTCCTTTTCGTTACTCTTATCCTTCAATTCGAACTCTTCCGATTGCTTAGCCAACTTCCCCGAAAACTCTGAACTCCTCAGCGTCCTAGCCGCCATTGCTTCTGTTTCATCCGGCCGCACTTCTTTCAACGTGACCTTATCCAGCTTCTCATCCAACACCATCTCCTCCTCCCTCATTAACTCATAGCACTTCTCCATCAACCTTTGTTTCGCATCGATCTCCTTCATCCTCTCTCTCATCAACAGGCCTTCGTTCCTCCTCCAGTCTATTCTCCCTCGTCTCGATCTCCATCATCTTCTGCTCAATGTATTTCTGCTTCCACTCCATTAACTCTCATTTCAACTCTGCCTCGTCAATCTTTCTTTGTAGAGCTCCCCTCACTGTCTCTTCACTGGCCAACGAAGATAACATTGTTATCATTCCGTTTCACTTGTATTCTCCAGACTCACCTTATTAACAAATATTCACAAAAGAGGAGTTGATAAGCATTGGGCAGGCAATCAACGAGCAAGTTTGGTGAATTACCAACTAAAAATGGTTGGTTTAACATTATATGTACAAATGTAATTGTTAGTCACAATCTTTTCCCAAAAATACTTACATGATGCTAACTTTTTCTTTGATTCTATGTTCTTTGATTCCGCTGAGGAACCCTAGCGCATCAAATCAACCTCGCAGCGAGCCTCAAATCATCGATCACTGATCCGCGTTTCGATCAATTCCCCTCAAAGTATCGTACTTTCTGTTTGATTTTCATCGATCAAATCAATTCATTGATGTCATTTTTATTTTGGTATGCGTAAATGAGAAGCGTTTAGATTGTTTTGATGGGTTCGTTTTGGTCGATGCAATTTGTATCTTAGCCAATTTCAAAGAGGAAACGGGAAACCCTAGAATTAGATACACAAACAGAGTTGATGAATAGAAGAAGAATTTGAAGAAAATTTGGAGGGGTTTTTGGTGTGTACCTCTCACTCTCTACAGAGATCGCCTGCCAGCAACTGCAAAGTATTTTGTTGGCGAACTAATCTCACCTCTGACGAATGCTGAACGTCGGACAAAAAGTTTAATATTTATAAGCCAACATCTTCCATTCATTGATGCATGTTTATCTTTGCACATACTAATTTTCTATTGGACTTTATTTTTGTTATTCTTGTCGTTTCATAAAAAAATAAGATTATTCAGACAAATAAAAACTCAAATAGACTTATGGATTAACAATAAAATAATCTATTCATGGTGTTTTTATAAAAAAAAATAAAAATATTTATGTGTTAAATTTGATTAGCTTTCCTAAAAAAATAACATTGTTTTTCTTTCTTTGATGAAATATTCATTGACATTAATGATTAATAATATATATATATATGAAATGCACTTAATTTTTCTAAAGTTTCATTGATTTGTACATTATTTCCTGAACTTTGAAAATATATACATTACCCCATAACTTTGAAAATAAGGGGCAATGTGTGATATTTTTGGGAGATTAAGTGTCCAAAAATTAAAAATTATTCAAAAATATTAAGTGTCCAAAAATATAGATTAATCATATATATCTTTTTAAAATTATTCTAAAAAAATTGCACATGTCATTTTATTTACCCAAACATACAACTACAAAAAAAAAAAAAAAAAAAACAGAAAGAACCCGACAACATTTAAATTTTCAAATCGTTGCAATAACTTTCTCTTTTTTTAAACCTCTTTTTTCTTATACGCAAATCATCGAATTCACTATCATTGAAGAATCATTCGGGATTTGAACAATGATCAAGGTCGATTTCTCGAACTTTCATTCATCATCGTGGTTGTTTTTCGATAGACAACAAGATGATTTTCATTTGTCGATATGGATTGATATCAAGATCATTGTAATGAATGTCAATTTCGAATATGTTGATTTCGTTGAAAAGGTATGAAATCGATTCTAAATCGATCCAGCTCTCAATTTGAATTTGTGTTATTCGATTTCGGATCATAATCGTTGCTTGTTGCGGGATGAAGAGGATTTGACCACACTGTTTGAGGTTTCTAAATGCCTGGCATCAATCAATGTTAATGTTGAATGCAATAGCAATTTGAAAGGGATAGGTGGTTGGATTTTGTCAGAGTTGCAAGACAAATATGCTTTTTTATTGGTGTTTAGGCTCCCTTATGTAAATGGAGTTCAAAATTCTTAAATGAACTTTGATGAAGTTTATGCGGTATGATTTTTCCCTCGAATGCAACTAAATACAGTAATAGAGCGTCTACATAAATAAAATGGAGCACCTTAAGGTTTCAAAATCATAATACCTTTTCGTCAGCCAAACACAAGTCATTCTTCAATTCTTTCATAATTTTCTTCTCCGATTGTAGTTGATAGTTAGCACAATCAACCTAAGCATGTTTTCATAATTGCTGTTAAACTTAAAACACACGAATTAAACAACAAAACATAAAGCACATTTAAATTCAAAAATACCTTTTCCTGAAGCTCCGAAATTTGTTTCGTTGCAACCGAAAGCTTCTTGCTCAACGACAAATTATCCAGCCTTGCTTCCCGTAGTTCTTTGTTTAAGATAGAAAATTTGCCAGACTTCATGTATTTTATGAGGAGATCAGATGAAGAAAACTCATTCTCAGATGGTTGAATGAGTCGGTCTGACTTTATCGATTCACTTGACTTTGAATCATATTTTCTGGCTTTGAACTCATAATGTTGTGGCTGTTCACTTTGATTTGGTGTTCCATCAAAAGATTGTTGTTCCACATTATGCAACCAATCAATTGCAACTTGACCCAATCCATATTCCCTTCTTTCTAAATCAGTCGGACGCAACTTTTACAAAATTAGCTGAAATTTACATAAAGATAATGTGACATTCAAATTCAAGATAGTTTATCAAATTTGTAACACAAAAGAAAAAACCAACAGACGCTATGTTGATGGCGTTTTGTTTTCAACGGACATGTCTCTCTTTCTCATTAAAACAGAGAGAGAAACTAATAAAAAATGCTATATTACTCTATATATTTTTTAAAATGTATAATGCTTGATCTATGTTGAATTTAACGGATGTAGCATTATCTTTAGGAAGATCCTTTAAAAACAACTTTGCACACCTCGGAATCACTTTGTCGTTGCATACCTAGTCTACTATTCTAAAAACCAGTTTCATGTCCAATAGTTAGAGGCTAAATACATGATCGCCTATAATGAATGTCATTTCCCCCCTTGTTGTAATGCTCAACAATTTGTTATATGCATCTATCACTCTTTCTACAATTGTGTCTTTGCAAATTGCATTTTGTTTTATTCAGTCAATCCTATCTCGTTTTTGGTTAGAAGTTTCACAAGAGCGCCCAAATTGCTGCGTTACTGAAACGTCATTGAACGTGTCATGCAAAAATTATAATATCAAATTAGAACCATTTTCATTATTGTCAATATGCTTCATCAGATCAGTAATGTGTTTAAAAAACACAAACAGAGCGTCAGTTCAAAAAAAAAAAAAAACAATGTGCCAATTTAATAAAAACACACACAACTTTTTTTTAATGAAACAGAGTGGCTCATGTACACAAAAAAAAAAGAGGAGCGTTAGTTCAATTGTAACCTAATTGCAACCAAACAGAGCGTCTCATGTAAATCAAACTTGTCCAATTTTTTTTAATTTACCATGAAACATGACGTGTGTTTACTTATAAAAAAGTGCGCCTCATGTAACCTAAACAAAACGCATGCTCGAGCACAACACAATCAAAAAACAGAGTGCTATACTCAATGTAATCACCATGTATAGATAAAGTAAAGCGCCTATAATATGGTAACAGAGCGTCCATTCTTCCATCAAACAGAACGACACTACATAAATTGCTGCAAATAAAAATCAAGCAATCTATGTTATTCTATGGTTTCAAGAAAAAACAAAACAATTCAAAAACAACCTGAGCAAAACAACTCAAAATCAAAAAACAATAGGCGCTCTGTTTATAAAAAATACATTAGTGTTTTTTGGAAAATTAGAACGTCATTCATCAAAACCAAATCTCATTTCCATATGCATACAAAATTATTAAATATACAACGAATACAGAGCAAATTGAATTTAACATTCAAAATTGGTTTCCTTGCCACTCGTGTATTCTCATGTCCGAGACAAACAGAGTGTCGCGACATAAACAAAATTTTGGGATAAATTTCCGCGATTTGAAATTTCCTAGGACAAATCAAGACCAAAGAACTAAAGAATCGCCTCGCAATTACAACCACATGCTATGCAATCGTTTGAAATCGAAGAATTTTCGATTTGGAGGTGGAAGGTTTTGGTATCAGATTTGGAGCGGGTTCGTGGCTTTTTGATTTTTGTATGTTTTGATAATTTTATTTTCGCGTGTATTTTTTTGATATTTTTTCCTCCATTGTGTGTATGTTTGGATAATTTTCTCCAAAAATAAGGAATACATGGGAGTATCTGTGTTATTCAAATGTATTGGGGGATTTAGTATACTTTTCTGATATATATATATATATATATATATATAACGAATGATCTACTGCTGCTGCTTCTTTAATTCCAATTCTTAATACATTACTCTCTTTTTATAAAAATAAAGTTCTTAATATTTACTACAACTAAGTAAACAATACAGGTTCATTACAACTCACACGCGTACAACTCAAAAACTTTCCTTCTCCTGTATGCCTAACACAAGAATCTTCTAATTCGCTCCAACAAAATTCTTTCCTTTCCCATTCTCCTCACCTCCAAAAAATCTCCAAACACACTCTGTCTCCATATATTCATCTTCATCATCATCATCTCACACTTTCCCTCTCCAAAATCACACAAAAAAACAATGAAACACCACCATGAACATCACAATGCAACAATATCACCAACACCAAAACCAATTCACAACATTCTGTTTAAAATGATCAAAACCCAAATCCACACCATTATCCTATGCTCCCTCATGTTTGGCTCGGGCATCGCCATCGGCGCCACTTTCTTCTTCAACACATCAAACTCCCTGTCATTCATCTTGCACAACCCCACTATCACAACACTCATCACCACCACTACCTCTTCTACAACCAACAATTCCTCGTTTTCATCATCATACAATAAATCTTCGTCGTCACGGCCTAACGAAATATCATCTTGGATCATTGAGAACACTCCTATGATGCATCGGTTCAACGACACGGAGTTGTTATGGAGAGCTTCTATGGTGCCTAAGATAACAAAATATCCATACAAACGGGTCCCGAAAATTGCGTTCATGTTCTTGTCGAAAGGGTCTTTGCCTCTGGCTCCTTTGTGGGATATGTTCTTCCATGGACATGAAGGGTTGTTCTCTGTTTATGTACATTCACATCCTTTGTTCAATGGGAGTTTTCCTAAGAGCTCTGTTTTCCATGGAAGGAGGATTCCTAGCAAGGTTAGTGATACAATTAATGGTGTAATTGATTGTCTTTATTTAATTAATTGGAGTTTAATGATGTTTGTCTTTGCGGTTTTTTTTTTCTTGCATTTGAATGTGAATTTGGTCTTTTTGATGAATTGCGTGTGATATCATGTGTTGTGTATATTCGAGATTCTGAAGATACTTGCTTGTCATAGAAAATAGACGTCGCTGCATGTTTTTAAACAATTTTTATCCTCGTGAAGATCGATTATTTGTACACACCATATTGTCTCTTTGAGGAGGCTATGTTTTTGCATGTATGATAAGAAAGTTTGTCTGTGATTTTGCAATATGGATTGCATTAACTGGATACTTTGAATTTGATTCTAGAGTCTTTGGTTGAGCAAAAAAATTGGAATGGAGTTGAATTCGGGGGGAAAATGACATAGGACAGCTAAAAAATTGAAGCAGCTAGTAATTTATGTTATCAATGACGAAAAGTTCATGTTATTTCGTGTATATTCACGTATATATATGACTGGATTCCTAGTTCTATAAGTTAATAAGATGATGTGATTATACCATACGACAGAAAGTGAAGTTTAATGTGTCGATCGATTGCTTAAACTTATGCTGGTATGATGCTGCTCAGATTGAGGTTTGGTTTAAGTCGCAGTTATGTTATCATACAAGGAACACTTCGTTTTAGAAAAATACTAAGAAAACTAGCGTAAGTATGTGTTATAGAATATGCCGCAATCCGATCGCACTCCTATATCAAGATAGAGAATAGAAATTCAAATAGTTAATCATGTAATAAAAAAGGTAACAAACACCCCTTTAAAAGTTCCCTCTTTTCCCTTTTAAGCTAAGCATAGCTCAGCGTGCATTAAAGCAGGACATATAATATGCAGTTTCGTATTAATTGAGACATACCTTATGCAAAATTAGTTTGGCGAAGTGGACTCATATGTATATGTCTGCTACGAAAAATAGTATATAATAGAATGTGTTATGATACTAGGTAAATTTTAGAGCTTGGTAACGCCACTTGTTAATTTTGTTGGTGTACGTAACTGAATTTATGAAACGATGCCAAAAATAGATGCGGCTGAAAGTCTGCTTTAGAATCTGTGATCTGTATAACTTTTGTACGAAGTAACAAATGTGAACTTTTAAGAAATTCATCATGATTAAATCAACGCGAACACGAAAACTTATGCTAAAAAAGGGCCTGCTTATGTTAGGTATTTGCTACATATATAGTGTGGAATTATTTGTCTACAAACAATGTTGTTGATCTGATTCACTTGGCATGGAACTCATGGAAGACTTTCACTTCACTCTTTGATCACATGATAGCAGGATGTCGAATGGGGCAAATTCAACATGGTCGAAGCAGAGAGACGCCTACTAGCTAACGCACTCTTGGACTACTCCAATGAGCGTTTCGTCCTGCTCTCGGAATCCTGCATTCCACTCTTCAACTTCTCCACGGTCTACTCGTGCCTCATCAACTCCAACAAGTCCCACGTCGAGGCTTATGATTTACCCGGTGGGGTAGGCCGTGGTCGATACAACCCTCGGATGAGGCCCCACATCATGCTCTCGCAATGGCGAAAGGGATCACAGTGGTTTGAGATGGACCGTGACTTAGCACTGGAGGTGGTGTCTGATGAGAAGTATGCAGAGTTGTTCGAGAAGTATTGCACAAACGCATGCTATGCAGACGAGCATTACTTGCCTACATTCGTTAACATGATGTTCTCGGAGAAGACCTCGAACAGGAAGTTGACTTGGGTTGACTGGTCAAGAGGAGGTCCTCATCCGATGACTTACCAGTATCACCAAGTAACAACCGAGTTCTTGGAGGCATTGAGGAGTAACCATACTTGTCTGTACAATGGGAATAAGACCGGCGTGTGTTACTTGTTCGCTAGGAAATTCTCGCTGAATAGCGTGCCGAGATTGATGAGTTTTGCTCCCAAGGTGATGAAGTTCAAGTGAGCTATATACAGGGAGGGAAAGCAATCAAATCTTTGATTCCATTTTTCACACAGGAGCGACCATTTTTGCTTTGAATATTCCATTCATTCATATCCACATTCGCTATTCAAGAGTGATGAAATGTGGACACAGAAAAAAACAGATATAACATGATGGTATTCGTCCAAAAATGGTGTTTGGGGTCAAATCGATATGACCATTTAAGACGAGAATGTTCATTCGCTCAACAAAAATGAGATATATACCGAAGGCAGTAAAAGCGAGGACAAGAACAAATACCTTGAGCGGTTATATGACGTGAAATATCAGGACTTAAAAGAGCATATCTCTATGCGGGAGAACGACCTGAAATAGGCTTCATTGTCGTTTTATTCATGCAAAGCTCCATGAACGGGCAAATTGCATGATTATATACTTTTACAAAGAGGCAAATGAGTTTGAACGTTCAAGGCTTGTTGTAGGTGGGAATCGGCACCCCGGACTCTGCAGTCAGTGTCTTGTATGCACTCTGCAATCTTCGAGTCACAGGTCCAACTTGTCCATCCCCGACGAGACGGCCATCGATCTTCACAACCTGGACAAGGTGGCAATATCATTAACAAGTGTAGTTGCTGCAGCTGCTAAGAGAGCAAGGGATATATAACTTCGACAGGATGAACACCATGACTTGGAAGTACGTGAACTCCTGTGAATCAATTGTTGATGCTATATACGGATGATTATGAAGCAATGTAAAGAAACTTACCGGGCTAAGCTCTCCCATAGTACCTGTTGTCCAGACCTGCAGATCACAAAACATTAGTGACCATGCCCACATATTAACCTATTTCCAACCAATCCTATTACTCATGAGTTATGGCTTCAACCCGAATGGATTTATCCTACAAACGGAGCTTGAATATATGCTATAAGAGAGGTCATGAACTTGTTACAGCCACACTGAACATTTAGGATACAGAGGAAAGGGATTTATATGAACGACTCAACCTAATGACACATCTACATACTAGATTCTTCATAAGGCTTCATTGTGATGCCAACACGAGGTAATTTATTTGTCAAAGATGTTAATAAGAGTACCTCATTAGCGGTATGGAATTCTGAAAGACTGATGTTTCGCTCTTCCAAGACCAATCCTTCCTTCACTACAAGGTCCATAACCTGAAATATCCACTCTATGCATCTCAACCTGAGGTATCCTACATTCCAAGAGGAGGCCTATTCTTTTTCCGAAACGAAAAGGAAATGAAATGTAAAATACAAGTCAAATATTGGTCAAGGAAGCTGGTATCACAGAAGATTCCTGACTATTTCTACAGCTTGAAGCTTCAACAAAACTCATTTGCACTAGATGTTCACAGCTCTACGTACTGCATAGCTGATTTAGCTCATTTGAGCAGAGTATAAGTGCTGCATCCAAAATAACGCGATACGAACTGACAAGAACCATAGGCTGACGTGTTTGGAACTTGACAAAGAATTCTGGATTATGCAATGCTTGGTAGCATACATACTGATTAGATTCAGCGAATTACATTACTGTAAATCTATTATTACTTCCACTAAAGTTTGATGCAAGGTAGAGTAATTTAGTCCCATTCTACAAATTAGTTACTAGTCAACCAAAGTCCAGCTATGACCGTTGTTCGCATTACTGAAACACCGAGAAACAACTACTCAAGGAAAGGAAAAGCCAAAACTGAAAGGTGGAGATGCTCAAAGCCACTTACAGAAAAGACCATATCGAAGGAAGAGGCTATTAACATCTAAATGCAGCGATGAGTCTGTTTCTATTAGCCCCTCTCATTTGCTCAATGAATTCAATATGCCTATGATCAAAGCAGCAACATTGCGACCCTCAGAAGCTACAGCTGGACAACTTACAGTTGCTCGAGTGATTCCCGGGAGGCAATAATCAGCATGAGGCGTCCTCACTATGCCTTTTTTCACCAAAAACTGCAAACAAGAATATAGAAGACATCAAAGCGAGGAAAGCGATTAAACTGCCACCATTCTCATTTCTCAAGGGAATTCCATCAGAAAGATGATGAATAAGATGCATATAACTTACAATGTTTGTAGCATTTGTTTCTGACACATAACCGTCCTTGTCAAGCATAATGGCATCATCGGCATTTGCGTTATTCCCTTCTATCTGGATAACAAATATTACCAAGTAAAATTTCATCCAGTTTGACTATTATAGTCCAACCATAATACATTATTTCAATGAGATACCACGAGGAATATAAGAAGAAATATTCATAGACAAATAAGCATCTTTTTTTTTTCTTGTTGTTTTGACAAAAGACAAAGCAGCATATCTTATTATAGTACAATAGAAGTCATACCTTTGCAAGTATGTTGTTGAGGAGGTTGTTATGGTGAATCTTTGAATCCAAATTCTGAGACATGTGAAGAAAATAAACGTCAAATCAAACAAAGGACCTAGATCTATGGTGAAATTGTAGCTGGATATTACATAGGTACATGAAACTGGACTGGAAGTCCAAATAGCATATATCATTTGAGAATAAGCGTGCACATGACACTAGGTTGCAAGGTGTCAGTCCTCATCGACAGAAGTCCCTCTATCACTGAAATTCCTAGTTGTCTTTCATGTTGAACACACTTGAGCTCAAATCAAACGGTCGATGACAAAAATAATAGTAGCAGAATCCATACTGAAAAAATAACTGTCTTACATTTGGGGAATTGCGACGGGTCGTAGCGGTCACCAGGACTATACCCTTTGTGTTGTCATAAACAGGTGGTTTCCATTCTGGAAGCACTGCATTACATAATGGAAATTAGGAACACCAGGTGAGCTCATCTGCTAATGATAATCTCACTTCAAGGAAACAATTTTTTTCCCCTATGATTCCAGCAATCAGATTTGAAAATATAATCGGAGAGTAACCAAATTATATGGAGACTCATGAGAGGCCTAATACCAACTGGACTACCCAACAAGCACCATTCCCTACTAATTGCACTGTAATGCCCATATGATAGCATATACAGTACAAA
The DNA here is from genome assembly GCA_001925005.1 of Drosera capensis. Classification (NCBI taxonomy): domain Eukaryota; kingdom Viridiplantae; phylum Streptophyta; class Magnoliopsida; order Caryophyllales; family Droseraceae; genus Drosera; species Drosera capensis. The sequence goes on from LIEC01011907.1 coordinate 58,175, forward strand.
TGTACCATTTAAACTCTTGCTCTATCAGTACATGCATGTTGGAACATGAGAGGAATAACGGCTCTTTCCTTTAAGATTCGATGAGAATTTTTATTTGCCTAGTTCGGCAACTATAATCTCAAGACAGAAGTTAAGGCTCTTTGCTTGAGGTAGCTGAGATCAAAAGCATTTACCAATCAAGGTGCACCCATATAGGTTGAATCCAGGGCTCATTCCAGATGTCACCTGCAAAAAATGTGATTATGGTAAATAAGCAAATGCATCTTTTAATACGACTTGGAAGTGTAAGAAAGCAACATGGAAATACCTTTTTACCGCGCGTAAGACTTAGGCGGATATGTGCATTGTCAAACATGCCATTTCTAATCAGTGTGCTAAATATGGCTTCCTTCACCTGAGATTTCAGACATACGTAGATTAAAGGTCAAGGTAGCGTCGACATCTTCTCAAACTGTATTAGAAATAAAATGACTGATATCGTTCCCAGGACATCACCTCTTCACGTGTTGGAACATTATTGAAGGCAAGGGCTTTACTTGAATCGAAAAGCCTGAAAAGAGAAAATAATTAAACACATACATCATAAAACAAGTGAGAGAAAGGAAAAAAGCTCCAAACACATACATCATATTTTACTTGAACTTCAGTTTCATTTGACTAACCTATCCAAGTGCTCTTCAAGCTTAAAAATTTTCCCATTGTACACCCGGAGTCCCTCCCATACTGAGTCACCACCTTGGACGACCGAGTCAAATACTGAAACCTTCGAATGTCACACAATGAGAGATGATATATGGTTGTCAAATCTTGCAGATTGAAAGTAAAGTTTTTCATGACAAAAGCAGCAGAAAGTCCAGACAAAAGTGAAGTACCTTTGCACTTTCTCGAGGCAAAATTTCATCCCCAACCCAAGCAAGCAGCTTTTCATTCTCAGGAACAGGAAGACTAGGAAGGGGTAGGGGCAACCTCAAAAGGGAAGATGATTTATGAACACGTTGCCTGAGAAAGTTGTAGAAAGGTAGACTTTGCTCTAACAAGTCATATAGAGAAGGTGATAGCGGCTGAAACAAAACAGAAACGATGCTGAAATAAGGAACGGTTTCCAACCAATCTTCACCATCTGTCGCAGCCTCCAGAGTTGATATGTTCAGGACTATAATATTGTGAGTTCAAAAAGACTGGGGATTATTGCAAAATTCTAATATACTTCCCTTGAAAATGATGTCAAGTTGTAGAAACTTGAAGTGATGGTTCAAAGTTCATTCAAACAATCAAAGCCTCTAACAAAATTAATGTGCAGTTTGTTCTGAAAATTGTGACAGCATTATTAAAGAAAGAAAAAATGAGCGAAGTAGTACCTTTGGATATTTATTTGGTGGAGTGAAACCTGTTGACTGGTGCACGCTTCCATACCACCACGGTGCCCAAATGCCATCCACGGGTTTGGGGCCAGCTTCCCATCTGAGAAGTAAATAAATACTTGCACATGAAGAGTTTGCGGTCTCAAAAGAGAAACCCATAACCTACCACATACATGGTATGCCTTCAGGCTAAACCATTTTCATCTCATTGAAACACTGGGTTTGACAGCTCATGGTGATGGCATACCACATAAAAACTGACATTTTATTATGTGTGAAAGAAATAAACTTGTTTTAAATGATCAGAGCTTCAGTTCCCTCGATGGAATCTACAATTAGCAGAGTGCCTCGAAAGATTTCAGCCATACACAGGGTACAAATGACAAATCCATTGGTTGGGAGCTGTGGAGCTTATTATATCCCAGTATCAAAGGAATCAAGGCAGATAAAGGGGGCAAAAAAAAAAGAACAAAAAACAAAAACAAAGAAAAGGCAAACTTATAAGAATTTCTTACTTGAGCATCGCTGGCTGAAAAGGGATATGTAGGTCCTCACAAAGGCCTCTTAAAACAGTCTGCACTTCAGACAAAGAAGAAGATTATAAGAGTACATTCCATTCGCATACACCTCCATCCAACTTAGAAAATTCATTAAGCCACAATTGATTCTGCATGGATCTCAAATACGTGAGAGAATAAAAGAAAATGACTGATGGTGGAAAAGAAAGGCTAACACTTCAGAGATTTTTCTTTTCTTGTGATCAGACCTTGAGAAAAAATGAAAAAGACTAGTCTATTCAATAGGTTGAAAGGGAAGGCTAGCACATGCATTTTTCAGGTATAAAGTATTCTCATCTTGTTCAGCCATTAGCCACAAGGAAACCAAAGACTAAACATCCATGCTATACAAATAAGCAAATGCATTGTCATGGCTTTCTTGTGAAGCATTCCCGACAAAAGGGGGGAAACCAGCAAGAACAGGTTCCCCAGCCAGGGTTATTTTCCCAATCCCACGCAAATTACAATAAATGATTTACAACATCGTTCACTAACCTCAGGATCTTGCTGAAGTTCTGATGCATCGACAACAGCTGGAGGATTCCCCACCTCACAAAGCTCACTGTATATTGCAACAAGCCCTGCCAAACCAATTTCTACGAAAGATGGTGGCAACACCTTGTCAAATGATGGCTGTCAATAAGAAAAGAGAATCAGAAGGCATAGATAACTAATGGGTACATTGTGCAAGCTCGAATGATACACATCAATACCTGCAAATGACGCAAGAAGAAAATAAAAAAACCTATGCATGCAGCATGACTGCATGAGCAATTATTTCAATTATTTCTACGATGCCAGAAATATCTGAATGAGTTAAAAGCCTTACCAATATGTCAAGCGGATTGCGTATTAAGACGAAGTGCTTTCCTTTCTTCATCACATCCCCAGTCAACCCAGGTACTCGTTGTTTTGCAATATGCTGTAGAGGCAAACATTACGTTGTCTTTGTCACAAATATCTCAAATTTGATGATAATTTTTAATTGAAGCAACCATGAAGAACAGTTTTTGCCATCTCTAGCGTATGAAAATGACAGCCAGTTAGCTAAAGGATGCATACTTCATACTCATAGCTAGATATCATTAATTGGTTCGGAAATGGGGGATGCTACAGGCAGTCCAGCAGCCCAACAGCTTGATCTGTCAGATATGCTGATTCTAATCATACCTTGATTCATGAAAAAAGCTCATCCATTTGATATTTAATCAAGTGGACAACCAATCAAATCTTATGATTAAGCCACAAGGTGGAAATTTACCTTGCAGAACCGATATTTCTTTCTCCCAGGACCAAATAGAACCTCTCGGACAACTTGATCTCCATCAGAGTTCTACAAAAAATCCACAAAAATTAGAAGGTAAACTGGTAAAGAAATGTGAATATTCAAATGTGATAAAACAAAACATCAGTTTCACGCAACTATAACATTTGTCTAATCTCAACTACAACATTGACCCTTCTATCCAAGTTGACTAATCCAATAAGCCCTGGGAGATCTTTGGGTGATTGCACTTGTTTGCTGAAACTACTATCTCAGTTTGATTTTATTTCTTTCACCACTAAAGATAGTCAGGCCATTCGATGAAAGCCCAATACTGCCGGAAAAAAACTCGTTAAGGATCAAATGTATGCATGGGATTAACTGATTAAGTGATTTCTCTAGAGATCCGAATAACAAAGGCTTGGGAGGTAGACCTACCAGCGACTTTCTCAGTTATATTGTTAATATATTAATAACTATGAGTTAATTATGTTTTCCTGAAAACAAGCCATGACAAGAACAAGGCTCTCCATCAGTAGGACAACCAATTAGGTTAAAGCTTCTCAAAGAATTTCTCACCATTTTCGACAGAAGCTCCTCCCTGTAGGGTCTCTCTGCACCAGTGACTCGAAGAAAATTCGCATACAAGGGCTCATCAAGAACTTCTGTATCATCCCGCTTCAGGCAAGAGAGGAAATCAGAAATTAGCAAGTGCATGTGGAACAAATACATATAGGCACTTAGAAAAAAAAGGTCCAAGTCACATTTCTCTGACAAGTTCCAGCTTATGAAATTGAAAGAAAACTGAGGGAAACCTTTTTGTTCTACATGGTAGCATGCACAGATTTCGACTTTTCATTTCCAGCTATTCCTCAAAACACATTACATGCTTGCTGACTTGAAGCTTGTAAAGTCAAATCATGTTCTTGGCAATGAATTTAAAATGTTGTTTTGCATCACTTGTGTCAGCAATTCAGATATAAAACATTTGCGATAATTGATAAGACGATAACCTCTTGAGTCTCAAAGTTCTATCAACAAAACCATCTCTTTCTCTACCTACCAACTCATATGAAGAACTCCGGTAAAGCAAAACTAATTGGCACAAGTAGACCAAGTATATAGTAGAAATTAAGGAACTCATCATAATTCATATCTGTTGTGCTCGAGATGAACACGACTCATGAACTGAACACTAAGACCAATGTGAAAATTGAAACACAATTTTACATCAATTAGGGCACACGAGTCAGAAGCCTTGATCACATCAGTTAACCACATCGATCAACACTACACCTCACAAGATCCAAACCCTAAACCCTAAAACAACAAAATCATCATCTCATAAGCATTTCTATTCACTAGCCAGCAATCTCTAACCTTTATCGAAAAGTCAATAAATCACGCTACATTACCACATCATTGCATCCGTAATCAATCTCATCGAAACATCGAATCAAAGCCATAGAAAATCAAAGAGCGAACACGAATAAGACGAAATGGATTCGGAGAGTATACTTGCGCGAAAGAGTACATGAGACTGGTGCTGAGAGACCTCGGAGCCGACCACGAGTGGATCACCTCGACCTCTCCGTTCCTCGAAACCATCGTCGCCGCCACCGATCGCGGCGTCGCCGGCGACTGGAGTCTCCGATTTGGGTTTCGGCGTGGAGAATCGGAAACTAATGAAAATGAAATATGATGGTTTGATTTGATTGATTGTGTTTAAATAATGGGACGAAAATGCCAGCTCATTGATCCACTCTCGATCCATTTCGAGGTATATGGGATGGATGGAGTATTCCTTAGTCCATAAAGAATTATTCCCTTAGACTAATAATACTTATAATCATTTTGTCCGTAACGAGAATCTATGTGTGTTTTAAATTTTGTGGAATTTGATGTGAATTTTTTTTTTCTGAATTAAACTTTAACTAAAAAAGAAAAAAGGTCAAAATAAATTGGGACAAAAAATAGTATATGTTTTATGGGATGGAGGAAGTATAACATTAGTATTAAATTAGGATGTTTCAATTAAATTACAACACTATCATATTTGAAAAAAAAATCAACAAAAATATCAAAATATCTATATTTTTTATTTTTTATCATATCAACTCATCTCACTATTTTTTTTCTCACTTCTCTCACTCACACAAGTCAAAAAACAAAATGACATTTATAACAAAAATCAACATACACATAAATTATTATGTCAAGTCAATCGGTTATAATTTTGTTGGGATGGAGATAATATTCTTTTCGTCTATAAAAATTGGGATCAACTGAAATTCACAACGATTTATATGTGTGTTGATTTTTTTTATAATAACTCATTTATCTTTGATCATGGGTTTGTCTGAGGATGAGATTAAGTAAAAGATTATCAATCCCTAGATAAATGATACCTGGATTATTTATTATCGTTGGATTATTTGTCATGATATTATTCATAATTTTGTCTTTGTTTGCGATAAAATAATTACTCGGATATGATTATTTAAGGGCGTAAGGGGCAGCAAACAACGACGGCTGGCAATTGCCCCTATCATGAATAAAAAAAAAATCAATTATTCTTTTGAAGGGAACACATTTGAGAAGGCAGGAGACAGCTCGTATATGCTGTTGTCGCCTCATTTTTCCGTAATATTTAAAACATCTCTATGGATATGATAATATCGATTATGGTTTCTTTCTCATATTATAAAGAAATAAAAAAACATATCTCATATAATCCCATCAAGTATAGAATATAAGAAAGAGTATCTTTAATAAGAAAGTGATGTGTACAGACCTTATTCTTATTTTTATAAATAAAGAGACTGTTTCTTTCTCATATGATGCAATAAATGTTACTTATATTTTTAGTATGGAAAAAACGAATATATACAAATATAAGTTTAGGTATATCTAATTAAAATAAAGATTAAAAGTTGATTTTGTGGATGTGTTTGGACCAACTTGATAGTAGTTGGCCTATTAATTATGGGACCTTATCCCAACATGTATCTTTTCTTATGTTTTAATGTTGATCGTTGATTTTAAGTAGACACACCTAAATTTATATATGTCATCATAATATTCATCAAGCTTTTTAGTATGTCTTAAATATGAAAGTTAAAGTACATTTAAATATGGTTATAGATGAAAGAATCTATTATATATCTAAATATACGAAATCTGAAATGTGAAATATCAACATTTAAATATTAAATATTTAATTTTTTTTTAATCTTTTAAAAAAAACTATATTTTTTTAAGGAAAATTGTTCTTTTATTACTCACAATGAAGAAAAAAATATTTTAAAAAAACTCCATTACATAATGTCATGTGCTATCCTCTTCCTCGATTTAGAGACTAAATGCTCCGTGCCAAGATCTGGAGCCTACATCGGTCCTGCCCATCGTAGGAAATAAAGACTCGGACATTTTACATCTCTTTACAAGGAATACACATCAATACAACATAATATACTCAAACCAAACTCCAGGCCTACATATCAAAACCGCTTCTTCATGTATCAATATATCTAAAGATACATTGCAACACAGCTTCAGGTGAGGATGCCTCCAGCTTGAAAGTCCTTAGGTTTCTCTCCCACCATAATTCATACACCATGGCATCGAGACCTCTCTTTCTCCTCTTGACAATGTTGGATTTAATTGACTGATTTCCCCTATTCTCGCTCTACTCAATTTATCCAATTATACTGTTCAAATGTGCCAAATCTCTACGAGCACAATAAACCAATTCAAATGACCAGTGTCACAAGATTCAAGATAATAAGCAATATTAGAGTACACGGAGTGGAAAAGAAATTATGACTTTTGCCATCGTGAGATAAGTAATAGTTTTACATCAGATCGAGGATATGCTTTCATGTAAGGCAGCAGAGTGGCTGGCCTCATTATTTTAGTCAGATCCCTATTAGCAAGTTTAGCTCGCCTAACTAAATCGATGAAACACTCGAAAGTATTGACATTCCTCACGACACAGGCGACGAAGGCCATCGGATCAAACTCAAGTGCATGGGATAAGAACTCGGCATCTGCAACCTCCAAGCTTGGAATACGAGTGTGAGCGCACCATCTCGCCGATGCCCCTCTCTTCACCGCAGGGGTGTGCTCTCCCGTCTTCATCGACACTCAACCATTTCGCTCCAATCTGCGAAATCATCTTACCAAAAGGTCTACTTAAGTTTCGAAAACTGATCTAATTTCTATTTGACATCCAATTTATACACGATCGTGCTTTCGATGGGAATACCTGTGAACGAGATTAAAAGAGAGAAACTTCTCGATGCTTTCAGTTGGAATATGATTCTCTGATTATGTGGCCTATATTGTCTAGGTCTTGGATTGATTGTTTTGATTTGCTGTGTGAATTTCTAATTGTGCGTCTCCTGTTACCTTTTGTCGAGGAGAATTGGCTCGGTGATAATCTAACATTTTCACGAGTGAAGTGGTCTGCAAAGTGTCTCGCGCGTTCGTGGGACTGCTTATTGTGTAATGAGAGGATGAAAGAAGTGGTTATTGAGTGGGCTTTGTATGCTTGATGAAGTTGCCGAGAGTATTGGCACAGTAAAAAGTAAAATATTCGCGACAGATATATGTTGACTAAGCCCATTATTTTTAATGCTTTGGACTTGGTGATGATCTATTGAATCGTGATCTGATATGTATAGGTGGCGTTGTTTTGTCATGCCTTATTTCTGTCAGTTGATGATTCTGTGTATCTTGTCATAACTCTCACTTCTTGTTTAGGGTTATGCTTATTCTAGCACGTAAATCATATCATTCATTAGTTTGGTTATCTTCGCTGAGAATTGTGGATCCTTGTGGCAGGTTTGATGTGTAACGGGTACCTGCCATCCACATGTTATTCTAGGATTAAGAGTCTATACAGGCTTTCTGTAGACCGAGATGACATTGCTACCTAGCTGTTAACGATTCATCCTGCAGCTTGGACTTAGTACCCTCTCGTCATAAAAATTACAAGCTCCTGTAACCACATATAAAATTGACTCTGAATATGGCTAGTTATTCTCATCAAGTGAACTCTTTTCCTTGCCATTGTTGAGCCATGTGTTAGCAAGGCCGATGTCCTGGACTAGAACTGAGGTCGGGCTCATGGCACGCTGCGGGCGTGGTGCGTGGTCTGTGAATGAATTGTGACAGGGAGTGGGCAAACACCAATCATAAACGGGACTCACTCCTTGCGTGATGCTGCAACGGCAGGCTGAGTATGTGACTCGGAGATTGAGTTTCATTACTCTGTGTCTGCAGATCACATTGTGTTGCTTCCCAAATACTCACCAAAAAGTATGATGGTCCAGAAATCCTGCTATCTTGGACCAGATGCTGTTGTCACGCTCAAGTCCTCCTCATGATCTCAGTTTTTCCGATTTTATTGTGCTGAACTGCTATTCAATTTGATTATTTGCACAGTTACCTATGCTAAGCATAGATTTTTAAGGTGGATCTACCATGCTGCTAATCCAGAATGTTGGGTCGGATTAGTGGATTAACTCAAGCATCAGTTAAATGGATGACAGAACGTAATATTTAACACTACGATTACTCAGAATTCTGCATATGGTTTTGTTTTTGCGTGAATCATGATATCTGTGAAATCAGTTGGTCTTGGGATGAATAGTGAACAACTCACGTGAAGATATTGCTTTGTTGGTAGTATCATTCATATCCTGTTAGCTGGCTATTGTTTTACCTTCTTGTTTTAATCGGCTCTGTGAACAGGCCCTTGTGAAGCCAACCCTTGTCCTTGAATGAAAACAAAAGACCATTTATGGGTCACAGCATGTGTAGAAAGGTATGATCTTTTGTTTCTTGCTCTGTATTGGTTCGTGTCATTTCATCCACAAATCAAGTACTTTAGTTTAGTTTACTGTTCACCATATTATATGGAGAATTAGATCCCCTGATTCCCCTTACTATGCCAGTTTGATCCCGGCTGATCTTTTCCATGGAAGTTATTCTTCAGATGTGCACATGATAATTCTTATTCAATCCATAGAAAATATTTTCATGTCCTTAACCGGGATCGTAAGCTTATAACATGGAGGCGGAATTCGACTCCTTGTTTAAAGCATGCAATGTCTTTTTATTTATTTATTTTTTGGGTTTATAGCATGATATGAAATATATTTGCGTACCAGAATACACTTCTTTCTTTTATTTTATACTTTCCTTCTTCTATTATCCTCACAATTCTTCCAATTACCTTTTTTCTTTTGCTTATGATCAATAACAAAGTTTCCTTTTCTTCCAGATTTTCTTTTGTCAACCCCTTTTCTTTGTCACATATCAAAGGAAAGAAAACGCAGATCCTCCTCAAATTCCTCATACACAAATAATTATATCCGAGTCCTCAAATAATCTACCTTCTTTGGCTCCCTCTTTGACAATAACAGATAGCTTTACCTCCCTTTAAAGCTGAATTTTCTCTTCACAAGGCTTCTTCAAATAGCAGCATTTGACACCCGTTACACAAGCTGAAAAAAAAAAAACTTGTCCAATGTCCATGGCTTTGAAAAGCTCTTTTCTGGTACTCTTCGTGTTAACTTCTATGCTAATTTGTTATGCTGATGTGGTTGATGACTTCAATTACCAAGCAGCTTTCAACTTCGGTGATTCAAACTCTGACACTGGTGACCTTGTTGCTGGCCTTGGTATATCATTGCCGGCTGAGGATGGACGGAGTTTCTTCCAGAAACCATCCGGGCGGTTCTCTGATGGCCGGCTCATCGTAGATTTTCTCAGTATGTATTTGCACCAAGCTTAGATTAAGTGTACAACTTACACTGATGTCACTGCGACTAAGTATATGTTTATGTAGCACTGGAGTACATGTAGATAAACCCCATCATATGAATTAGTCGATGAAGCGATTTTTTTTTAAACTGCTACAAAGCAGCCCTGGAGAGGTTGCGTCCGTCCCCATAAAAATTGACTGGCTATCACTTAGTGACTTGGGATATATTTGTTGGTTCATGGTTATTATTGCTTACTGCCATGTTGCAGGAGATGCAGCAGGAATGCCATTTTTACCAGCATATTTGGATGCAGTTGGCGCACCTAGTTTCCACAAAGGATGTAACTTTGCTGCAGCTGGATCCACAATTCAACCAGCAACTGCTTCTTCCCTATGCCCGTTCTCATTTGGGGTTCAGGTGAATCAGTTCTTCAGATTCAAAGCTCGAGTTCTCGACTTGCAGTCTGAAAGTAGGTTGTCTTGACTGTCATCTATTCCTGATGCTGTATATATCCTTTCTTCGACCTGCCTGCATTCTTCTTGCTGAAAACATGTGGTTCCCCTTTGCTTCGCAGGCAACAAGTATGGCAAATATCTGCCTGAAGTAGAATACTTCAGCAAGGGGATTTACATGTTCGACATTGGTCAGAATGATCTTGCTGGGGCGTTTTACTCCAAAACATTCGATCAAATTATTGCTCTGATTCCATCTATCTTGGCGATATTTGAAGCTGGAATTAAGGTAATACTCCTATTATAAATGCCTCTGCAGGAAATTTTACGTCCTATTGATGCTAGTTTTCACGTAATCATATATGTTCTGGATTCACCCATGTAACTCATACTTTTAGTATTGCACATGAGTCGAATTCAGCCCATGTTTTTATGGCATTATATGTGTCTTGACTCCTTTGTTGGTTTCCCTCCAATAACAAATTCTGTCCGAGTCGATGGTTAGGCTGGACATTCAAATATTAGTAAGCAATTATTGGCGTGAGTCAGGTGTTGTACGCGTCCTACCGTGTGTATGAGGAAAAAATACATGTTGATTACATATGGCGATGTGTTGTCGTGCAAGATTCTTGCTCAGATGGGACTTCATGTGCATCAATTCATAAACCAATCAGTTATGTTTTTGCCTAAGTCTCATGTATGTGCACATTATTTGTGCGTGGTGTGACTCACTCCCATCTCATTCTGTGTTGTGTTTTCCGCGTGTCTTGCGTTGTGACAGAGATTGTACAATGCTGGGGCGAGGAACTTCTGGATTCATAACACAGGTCCTCTCGGGTGCTTGGCTCAGAACATTGCCAAATTTGGGACAGACCCATCGAAGCTTGATGAGATAGGATGCGTGATCGATCACAATCAAGCGGCCAAGTCCTTCAATTCTCAGCTTCATCAGCTCTGCCAGAGTCTCCGCGGCCAGTATGCAGATGTAAATGTCACCTATGTTGATATCTACAGCATAAAATTGGACCTGATTGCAAATTCTTCTCAGCATGGTAAGTAGAAGGCTGAACCCGAGACTATATTCATGAATCGTTCATCAAATGTGGATTCTCATCTTGTTCGCACTAGACTGACCTTTCATGTGACGAACACATTACAGGTTTTGAGCAACCTATCATGGTTTGCTGCGGATATGGCGGACCGCCGTTGAACTATGATAGCAGAGTGGGGTGTGGAGGTACGGCAGTCATAAATGGAACCACAGCCACTTCCAAAGCATGTAACGACAGTTCAAAGTATGTTAATTGGGATGGAATCCATTACACAGAAGCTGCCAATCACTTCATCGTATCGCAGATACTCACTGGACTATACTCGGATCCGCCTTCTCCTGGAACCCTTCTCTCTAGAACATAGTGTGCTTGGATGATTGTTGTATTTTATTTATTGGATGCGGTCATGTAGATGCCGTTAAATCTTCGAAGAGAAGCACAAGCAATGAGAATAATTTAAACTTTTAAGCCTTCTGCGAACCTTCATCTTCCACACTCATAAACCAGCAGCTTTTGAGCACAGCTTCCACTCTAAAGTTCAAAACTTGCTTCAAACTTCGGAAAAATATACTCATCAATGTGGTGTTACAACTTACAGGAGGAGCGATCCTTTTGTACAATAAGGTGCTGTACATTTCTTTCGGAGGGGAAGAAAATACGAACACGGTTTGAAACCTGTGTCTATTTCCGAGAGACGTAAGCATAGTATTGCACCATGGGCACAACAAAAGCAATGGCCAACAACCCTCCAACAACAAGACTGAATTGACCCCGTTTTGCTTCGGTCTCTTCCCGGGTTTTGAAATTGGACTCCCGTTTATTATCCTTAAACTTCGGCCCTCCGGGATCTGGAAGCCCATCGATTGCAGCAACCAGGCGCCTAGCGCTGCTGACAAGAGCTTCATTGTACTTCTCATCAGTTGCCAATACTGCAAATAGAATAGTTCGATCAATGCAACAAGCTTTGTTTCAGGAACGGATACATAGCATCTGACATTTGCCACAACAAGCAAATGCACTTCTCCGATTATTAGAAGCCTGGAAGTCCTTTCTATGGCTTCACCTTGCCTCGTTGCTCATGCAACACGCGATATTTAACACCTTAGACCGGGAAATTATTCAGGTTTCTAGATCTTCAACACCAAGAGCATATTTGAAATCAACCATGTACATGAATGCATCATAGAAATGTATTGTATACCAGGGAGATTTTCCGATACTGTGGCGTCGAGAACCTGCTCTCCGACCGCCTTGATAAATGAAGGGCCGCCAGTAACTGCCCCTTCCTTTTGGCTGGTTACAAGAACCACAATGCCCTTGTTGTCGCCTTCCTCGACGGTCGGATACCACTTCTCCAACACTTGATCAGCATACTCAAACGCATCCGCTTTGCTCTACACATAGATTCATTAATCAATACTCATCAAAACCACATCTATTCGAAACATCGAATCAAATATGTCAATATAGCGACATATCACTAAGAAAAGAGCAATGATCAACAACCCAATTGTCAATGATCAAAACTCACAGTGAGTTTCCTAACAGTGATGAAATTGATCTTGAGCTTCTTCCTCTCCTCCAAATCAGCCATCAACCTCTTCAAATCCGATTTCGTGACGCGGCTAAGAACCCCGGCATCATCCACCACATACGTATCCTTCGGCGGCCCGTCGTTGATCACATCGAACTCCGAAGCAGCCACGATCCCGCATCCCAGCAGCACCGGAGACAAGTTCAGAGCCAAGGAGAGAGCAATAGCAGCAGCTCCATGTTGAATGTGAGAAACCCAAGATGGGGTTTTGATACTTTCAGGGGATTGTTTTGGCGAATTAATTGAGCAAATGGGTTTGCAGGGAAAGTGATGGATTGATTTGGGTTGGTGAGAAAATTGAGGTTTGCGGAGAGTTGAGTGAAGGGAGAGTATGGTCTCCATTGAAGAGAGAGAGATTAGGGAGAGTGAAGTGATGGGGAAACCATGGAAGAGGAAGAGGGAGATCAGAGATGATTGGTGTCTTGGGTTCAAAATTTTTGGGTGGTCTACAATTGGATTGGGATGGATAATGTTTTTGAGAGGAACTTGGAGTGGCATTTTGGTCCATTCACTCACATTGAGCCTTTTGCCATAAGCAAATTCATATTGGAAGTGATACATCTTGTACTACATGAATCAAGTGGGTCTCTCAATGGTGTTGCGTCTGTCTTTGATATATGTAATGTTGAAGATGCATCTTTTTCCATAAAAGATCTTTAGATAGATTTATGATTGTATCATATCAAATGTTTAAGTTTTTGTTTTATAATATTTATCTGAAACTTTATATACCTAAATACTCGCATGTGATAGATGAACGAAACATTAATAAAATATCAATAAAAAATATAGATAACCTAAAAAAAATCAATCATAAACATGAGAAATAAATTTATAAAATAACGATGATATATTAACAATTAAGAACCTACCATGACGATAAAGCAGATGCACCAACTAATTAAGTGGACACATCTACAAAGTAGAAAGTGTAACCATTCAAGGCAAAATAGGTTTCCCGTGCCTACAATTAACCCTCACTGGTCCACAAGAATCATGTAAATTTCAAATTTTAGCGCCAACTAACGGCCACGCTCACTTTCCACCATCACCGCTCTCCCACACCCAACTCCACTCCTTTTACCAAACACCCACCAATCCCACCCATCCACGTCACCAACCCAAGCCCATTTCCGTCATTTTCACACCCCTTTAATCATCATAGCACTCTAATCCACCCCACATGGCAGGGTACACAGTTCTTATCCTGTACCGCGTCGCAGAGGATCAAGAACAGAGCCAACTACTCGTCTCCTCCACAGAGACAACAAAGCACGATCAGGTTTACAATCCCCATGGCGGAGTATAAATTCAACCCGAATCTGAACCTAAAAGTTGAAATTTTGTCCCAATCTCAGAGTTTACTCAAAAGGGCAGTCGTCGATTTGCGAATGTTAGAGTCATCAGCGTCGAAATGTTTGATATCGATGAGATTCAAGATCCGGCGGCGTCTATTTGGGTTCGGAGTTCGTCGCAGTTTAATACGAGCACCGTCATCGCGATCACCGTTTTCATGTTCTTGTTGTGCGCGTGTATTGTAGTGGGTCACTTGTTGGAGGAGAATCGGTGGGCGAATGAATCCATCACCGCGCTTCTCCTGGTGGGTTTTAAGGGACCCGAATGGGGGAAAAGGGTTAGGGTTTTGTAGGTATTGTTAATTTGAATGGGGTGTTGACACTTGACTGTTGAGGATTGGTGTGGGGGTTTTGAGATTGGGTGTGAAATTGGATTAGGGTTAGGGTTTATGGGCATTGATGATTTGACTGGTGGTTTTGGTGATTGAATTGGAAATTTTGACGATTTGGGTGTGAAAATTTGGTGGTCGTATAGTGGGTTGGATGCCAAGGTTGCAACTTGACGAAGTTGATACGGCTGAATTTCTAGTTCTGTTCTTTGCTATGTGAAATTGGGATTATGATGTTCATATTTTGTACAGTATGAGTTAGTATGCATATATGATATTTCTGATCCCGAATGATTAAATTGGGATTCAGGTTTGCGGGGATTGTTAATTTTATTTCTACTTTAGTGATTGGAAATTTGACCTTTTTCGACATTTTTGGTATGAAAAATCCGATATTAATAAGCAAATGCATAGATCAGGAATGCAACTTATGAAGTCCATGTGTGGATATCACAGTTTTTATTTGGCATGTAAAATTGGGATTTGGGTAGTTCGCATTGTATGTGAACTGGAGTTCGTTTGTTTGAACTTATGCATCTTTGTGAAATTAGGGTTTGGCTTCTGGAGGGATTGTGTTGCTGGTGAGCAAAGGCAATAGCTCAAAGATTCTTGTGTTCAATGAGGAGCTGTTCTTCATTTACTTGCTTCCTCCCATCATTTTCAATGCTGGGTAATGGTCCTTCTCTTTGAAATTTTATGCAAAACGTTTTCGTTGAAGAAGATTCAGATGCCTCATAATATAAGCTTTTTGCAATCTTCAATTGTTTGGGTTCAGTGATGAATCACAATCAAGTTTTTGGTCGCGCACAAATCTGCATTGAGCATCATATCCTTAGTTGTTTTCTGCTGCTTTTAGTTCACAATTATGTATACTGAATATTACTGATTGCTCGTTTCTAGTTATAAGCTTGAAAACTTGCCAGTTTTCAGGTTAAGAAGAAGCAGTTCTTTAAGAACTTCTCCACATTATTGTTGTTTGGAGTGCTTGGAACAGTTATATCATTCTGCCTCATTTCTGCTGGTAAGATCCTTGGTCAAGGAAGAACCTTTGGTCTTCTGTATTATCTGTGATTATTGCTTTTCCTCGTGATTCATATGTAAAGCTTGATATCGTGCCTCATAGCTGAGTATTTCAAATTACATAATTGCTTAACCTTTAAACCTGGAATCAGAACTTGCTTCTTCGTATGCCGCAGGTGTGTTCTTGGTGTTCAAGAAGATTGGTTTAACTTCGCTGGGGGTTCAAGACTACCTTGGTAATGAGGGCATGATATAGTATACTATTGATTTTGTTTTTCTCTGTGATTTTATCTTGTTGATGCCGGCTAATAAAGGCTTTAGAGCCATCTTGCAGCTATCGGTGCAATACTGTCAGCAACGGATTCAGTTTGCACCTTACAGGCAAGTATCAGGTTCAGCCATGAGATGACTAGTTGAAACACTAACTTTATTTATGGTTATCTTCTTTTTTTGTGCATTTTATAGGTCTTGAATCAGGATGAAACACCATTCCTCTACAGCATTGTGTTTGGAGAAGGGGTAGTGAACGATGCTACCTCGATTGTGCTCTTCAATGCTGTCCAAAAGCTCGACCTAAGCGATGTTAGTGCCATGACGTTCTTGAGTTTGCTGGGAACCTTTCTTTATCTCTTCTTCACCAGCACTATTCTAGGGGTTGCGGTAAGTCTATTTCTGACGATATTCAAGAGCAATGTATTTGCTCTCTGGTTGAACCGTGATGGGTTAACAGGTGCTTATTTTCTGTCCTGAACACCACAGGTTGGTCTTTTAAGTGCATATGTCATAAAGACACTTTACATAGGAAGGTATGCCCAGTTCTTTGACTATGCTCACTTTTCTGTTGGCATTGTGGGAAAGACACTTCTCTATTATCCGATATATATCATCTAGGCAACCTCTGATCTGATAAGAATATGTAATCATCTGCCTCTAGAAGAGGCAATAAATCTTGATTAGCAAGGTTCGGATCACATCCCCTCATCGCTTCTTATTAATTGTTGCAGCTGCACCTTGCTTAACATTGTGGCCGAATCATAATATGCTTAACATAGCATAACAATATGCTTAACATTGTGAATGTGTTATTCAGAGAAATCTTAATTGCATTAACACCATGCTTATGTCTTACATTGCAGGCATTCCACGGATCGTGAAATTGCACTCATGATGCTAATGGCTTATATGTCTTACCTGATAGCTGAGGTATAAGAGACCGAGGGTTTATTGCCACATGGAAGAAAAAATATTGCTCTTTCTCTACTAAGTGACAGAAGTTAATTTCCTGGCTTCTGATGATTGATATTTCCAAGCTGATGATAATCTCGAGTGCTTATGTACTGAAAAATTTTGTTATTCTTCCCTGCAGTTGATATCTCTCAGCGGGATTTTGACTGTATTCTTTTGCGGAGTTGTCATGTCGCATTACACATGGCACAACATAAGCGAGAGCTCAAGGATTACAACCAAGTGAGGGCAAGCCCCACCTTTTTCATGATTCTTTCTTCTTCAAGACTGCTTAGCTAGGAACCAGAAATCAAACATGGTATACCATGGCGACTGTTATTATCCTCAAATGCTACATTAGTGTTATATTTAGCTATACATGGATCAGAGAACATTGCTGATGCCTGAGGACCAAAATATAGATGGATAAAATAAACATTTGCCTTAGACAAAACAAAAGGGAAAGTAGAATCACACTGGTGATTATCAATTGTTTTGTAAACTTGAATTGCCATGCAGTGTATCTCTTTCATTGATGAAGTCATCATCCTTGAACGTTGATTCTGTCATTTCAGGCATGCCTTTGCAACAATGTCATTCATTGCAGAGACCTTCATATTTTTATATGTCGGTATGGATGCACTGGACATAGACAAATGGAAAGATAGTGAAGCAAGGTGAGCTTACTAGCTCCATCTTGATGAAGCTTTTCTGGTTTGCATCTTTCAGACCCATCACCACTTGGTGAAAAATACTACCATACCCCCCAATGGCCCTGATGAGGGTTAGCATGTATGATATCCCACTGTACTGAATTTTTTTGTGCGACTAAGTGGTAGTAATATTCAATCCAGTGCAGGAACTTTTCTTGCGATTAGTTCGGCATTTCTGGCATTAGTTTTGATTGGAAGGGCTGCCTTTGTTTTCCCTATTGCAAATATTTCGAATGCAATCACCAAGAAAGAACCCAAAAACATGGATTGGCGCAGACAGGTAATTTTCTTCAGATCCTCGTTGATAAATAGCAAAAATGAACCATTTTGAATTCACCTTCACTGACTCCGCAAAACCTCAGTTTATATCATGGTGGGCTGGGCTGATGCGAGGTGCAGTTACCGTGGCTTTGTCGTATAACGAGGTATGTCACATATACATGTTTGCAGAATATATTGTTTTAGTCCTGGCTATTGTTGATGAAAGAAATCTGGCTGTGCAGTTCACAGATTCGGGAGAAACGTCATCCAGTGAGCGTTCCCTGATGATCACTTGTACGATAATTGTCGTTCTATTTAGTACTATGGTACGTTATCTAGTACTTACATGATTTCTGAGCACCTATTCATAGATTGAAATTTTTCGCTGAAGTACTTCTAACTTCAAACCCTTTCTTAAACTTGGGGAACTTGCTATCATTGTTCAGTTTCTTTGACAACAGGTTTTTGGCTCTGTGACGAAGCCACTGGTGGAAAAGTTGCTGGGGCACAACGCGAGGCAAGGAGCTTCTGATGTGACGGATATTGCCAGCTTCGAGGACCTGAGACTCCTTTTCCTGGAAACTGGAGATGAAGGCGAGAATGGCGGCAGCCAGCAGCAGCCTAAGGCCCGTGGCTTCAGGTTGCTGATGGGGTGGCATCCTACATTGTCTGCTCACCACATTTGGAGGAAGTTCGACAATAAGTTCATGAGACCAGTGTTTGGTGGCCGAGGTTTCGTGCCATATGAACCTGCCTCACCAACTGGTGCTGCTGATCCAAGTTGTGAACATTATGAGGATGAAGAGCAGTGACGATGGTCCAATAGCATCAGCATCCCGCTCCTTGATTCATTGGTATTTTTTTTTTTTTTTGGCAGAAACTTTTGTATTATGTGATCATTGAGTTACACTTAAAAACTTGCATTGTTCAAAGAAAATGTAAATTATCTTCACAGTTGTACTACAGCAACCAACACCAAGATTAATCAGTTTCACTATCCTGTTATTCTGCTCACCTTGCCATATTTTGGAGTATTCTCATTGGCAATAAGGACCATTCTAAATTTCGCTATTTACGCCCTATGCCATTAGGCTGTATTTAAAAATAGAATAGGATCGTGATACTTTTTTGTCTACGCGTTGTGAGGAGTTAAGTTTGACTTCCAACAAGCTTTTTTCATATACAAGCTTTACACGCATAAGCATGAAGTAACCTATCATCATACAATACAATGGATAAATGTCGTCGCTGATGCTTGCAGTTTAGATCAGAATTTGATTCCTGATGAGGAAGATGGCAATAGAACGCGTAACGGTATCACCTAACACATGTTCCACATAGAACACGAGAAAGGTCACTAGGCATTGTACAAATATGATATTATCTCCGTCCCATTCAAATTATAAAGATTTGATTCGATACGATAATTTATATATGTATTAAATTAATAAAAAATGATAATTTTGTCTTTGTGAATGTGTAAGACAAAGGAGTGAGGAAAAGAAGAAGAAAAAAATGATAATGGATGGGTTGATATAATATAAAATAGGGATAATTTGATATTTTTATATGAAAATAATGATAGATATTGTAATTTGAATAACGGTCCAAAAAAAAGTGTAATTTGAATGGGACATAGAGTGTATGTGTTTCCGAGTATAAACATGTGAAGCACCTGTTCCATATTGAACCAAATCAACACCTGCTCACGATAATCGCCAACGAAAATAGAAACAGCGCACAGTCCCAAATACAACAGCTATATTCTGCTTGTTTTCTATTTATGTATCTAAGCAAGAGAAAATTTGCTTCAAGCACAAAGCAAGGAATCTCTACTTGTAGACTTTGCTTTTTCTTCCACTCTACCCTTTGCCAAAGAATTCTTTTTATACGGTTAGTCTATGATCCTTCATATCATCCCTCTTGCACGACTTGAAGTTTGTATCAATGGAAGACAAGAGAGAGGATCGAAGGAGGCGGTACTCATATACTGGGATCTGTGAGAAGCTCCTTCGCTTCTTCGCTAACACCTTAGCCGAGCAAGCGTTTAAGCCTGTCATTTTAGGCCAGTGGAGCAGGCAACCGGATCAGAGGATCGTTGGACTTCACAAAGCTGTTGGCTCGCCATAGGATTATTCGCAGGGAAGGTGGTTTGAAGATCAGGCTATTTAGTTTGAGCTAGATTTGTGCATGAGTTATGCAAATGTAATGAATAATCGCCTTACTGTACTGGTAATATAACATCCCCTTTCCATAGTACAATGATCGCTAAGTATTTCACCATAGTTCTTTGTATTTGTTCATGATTCTATCGGAGCTCGCTCTTGGAGAATCGGATTGAATAGCCGACATATAAATCCATTTCATTTAAACACAAATACATTTATATATTTTAATATCGAACACATGATTCTGTAAATCAAATCATCGTAACCAAGCTGCTGCCCCAAGAGGTCCAAGGTGATCATCTTGACGGACATCGGATTCTTTTTTTTTTTTTTGTTTTTTGATAAGACATTGGATTCTTATTTTAAAAGTTAAGGACGACTGGGCGAACCATTTCAGGCCCTGCTTTGACCCTCCATCCTCCTAAGCTTGACCCCGAAAATTGGTAACTGATTCTTGCATCTCTTCCAACGTCCGCCCTTTAGTCTCCGGCACCACCTTAGCAATGAACAACACCACGAGTGCGTTTACTCCCGCTAAAATGAAGAATGTTCCTGAAATCATTTTACCAAAAAAATATGCTGACGGAATATCATTCATTTCACCTCATACAGAAACAATAACTGCGCCTTTGACAAACTTGAGAGAACTGAGAGAGATGCTCAATCGATTTACCCGAAGAGCTCCAGTCCAGGAGGAAGTTGAATGTGTAGGAAACAACCCAACAAGAAAACCAGTTGACCCCTGTCGCTAACCCTCCAGCCGTTCCTTTTATATTCAAGGGAATGATCTGAAGAAGTAGCAGTTGACTGATCCCCGTCTTCCTCGACCAAAAGGGGGGAAAAAGAAGAAGATGAAAGATACAGAGAAGTAGCGAGGACGAGAGACATCACCTCTGCCATCATGAGAAACGGTAGTCCTCCTATTCCCAATGTATAGGCAACTGAATAACCCTGCAACCCTTAATTATCTCAGCAATACTTCGTAGAGGGGGGAAATAGGCTCCAAATAATCAAAAGAAAAGCACGACAGAAGCTCTCCACGCAACGTGAGCTAAACTGGGACTCGAGAAACGAGAGATGGTCTAACGATCCATTCCTATGTCAGTAAGTGAGTTTGTTAATTGCCTCAAACCCAAATGTAAATCTAGTCTCAGCAGAATGACATTACCACTATGCCAATTAGCACCAAGTAGGGGCTGGCACTTTTGGACCACTGGTTGTCCTGCATAAACATTATCGAACTTCAAACCTGAAGTACATCATGCAAAAATTTTACGTAACAGGTAACTAAGAAGATGTGGCCGCCTGATCTCAACGTCGTAACCCACTAACCACATAAGCCCTTTAGACAAACAATTGCATTTTACACTCATTAGGGACACACCAAAAATTACTGCCCCCATGAGAGTAATAGGAACAATACCTTCAGGACAAATGACAATGCTGTTATAATGCAGGCGAAACAGCATCCTGCAGCGGAAATCTACAAGAGGTAATAAGAGGGTCACTGCTCAACAGGATACCCAAAAGCATCAGGTGAAACCCATGAAAAGAAAATAAAGACAGAAAGAAAGAAGGAGAGATTAGCTTTCTCGTCTAACCATTCCCATTGGCCGCCTTCCAGACTTATCCATGACGAACACACCCACAACCGCCGATGGGAGCTGCAGAGAAAAAACTAGACCACTGAGGCACACACCCAAAAACAAAGTTGCCGAGAGTCCGAGACATAATTTTCTGAACAGTATCAACCAACCTGGATTATTGCCATTGCTACGGAGCCTATTGAGCTGGAACATCCTGCAACACACCCAAAAAGACAGATGCACATACACGAAAAGGAGCTTCTGTTCACTTCATCGACATTACTGCATCAATGGTTTATAACTAGAAGAAGTCGAGGTATATAGCTGCTAGTTACCAGCATATTCAAAGATCTCGCTGGCATAATACAGGATTCCAGTGCTTCCGTTAAGTTGCCCAAAAATCATGAGACAAAGCACAACCTACGCAAATTAGATTGCCAACAAAAATAGATTCATCAAAACATAGTAATTCAAGCACCAAAAATGGAGCAAGTGAAACTGTGTTTAAGGCTCACGGTTAGGGAATATGCATACTGCCTTTGAAACAAAAGAAAGGCATTCCCTCTGGGTATGCTTTCTAGTGCATTTGTATACTCCTGGAAGAACCAAATACAAAACCATTCATGATAGAGCGAGCAAACAGTCCTGGAATATGATATACATGAATAACCCTCCTCATGACAAGTTTATCTCTAACCTCGATGTCAGCTGCTTCAAGAGAGATATTGACATTTTCCCCCCTAAGGTGTTGAAGGACTGCCTCACATTCTTCAGCTCTACCTATTTTCGCCTGCAAAGTTGATCTTGCTGCTAGTTAGAAACTTCTTTATAGTCCAAAAAAATAGGGCCTCATTTAATTCAAAAACCTCGCCCTCATGCGAAACCAGAAGTTGTTAACATTGGACCTTCCTTTTGACTAACCAGATATCTTGGGGACTCAGGAATGAAGGATAGGCAAAGAAACTGCACAACCGATGGAGCAATTCCTGGACAATGACAATCAACGAAGATAAAAAGAGGTTTGTGCTATTGCAACATGTAAGACAAACAAACCGATACTGGAAAAGAAAATAAAAGGACTACCTATTAGACCTAAGACACGCCAACTGATTACGGTTCCACAAAAGAACATTGTTGAAATGCCCAAGCATATCATTAACTGGAAATTTAGGAAGAAATACAAACATTAAAAACCACATCAACAACTAGGGATTGATGCAAATGTGTGCTTTGAACAGTTCAAACTATATGGATCGGACTTGGTTTCTCACGGTATAACCTGGTTTATAAATACTGACCCTCCTCGAAGATTCTTCGGCGTTATCTCTGCAATGTAAATGGGAACCTGTTTGACAATGAAATATTAGTATGAGCATCGCGTGCTACCTTAGCATCAATCACGAATGATGTTTGACAAGATTTATGGCAGTCACCGTGTACAATATGATACCTACTCCAACTCCTTGCAAGAGTCTGCCAATATCAAGTGACCAAGCGCCCTGCAATCAACAGTGATCCAATGAATCAATAGTCAAGTATTTATTATGTTAAAAACCGTGCAAAACTAGATCCTTTCTTCATAATTCATTTTAACCACAGAAAAGCATGATTTATCCTCAAGCGGAAAAAAATCACTCATTCAAGAAGAGACCATCATAACCTGCGAGAAAACTATTGAGATCCATCCAGCAGCAATGAAAATGTCTGAAATCGCCATGGCCTGTATTAAGAAATCAAGCAGCAACAACACTGAAGTCCACTAAAACGGGTAAAGACATCACAAATGACACAAAACATGAGAGCAGATTTTACACAAGAAACATACTCCTTTACGACCGACAAAATCACTTAGTTTCCCACTGGAAATGGCACCAGTGAATGCCCCGACTGTTATCATCGATCCAAAAAGCGAATACTGCAGTGTGGCATGAGAACAATTAACAGAACCAAGAGATGAGCAATTCCTTGACATATATCAATGTTGCAACGTCGAAGTCTAGACCAACACATTAACAAGAGTCGTAAAGTAAACATGAAAAAAACGTTTATCCAACTTACTTCTGCTGTAGAGAGGCTAAGGTCGGACATGATTTCCTCTTGTACAGGAGAAGTATATCCACCCTACAAATTATCAAATAACATTGATAAAGAACAACCCACCACGCATAACGCTCGAGAAAGGAAACTAAAGACTACTGAGCACTTAAATTCGTCGTCTAGTAGAAATCCAAATCATTCGTGGAATCATCAACTCTTGAATCACATCAACTTAACTGGCAATCGCTATAAGACATAGCAGAACTTTTCTCGATACATGAATCACGCAACAATATCAAACGAAACAGAGAAGCTAGCGCGACATAACATACAGCGCAACCGTAGGCAAAGGAACCACAGACGGCAACGAAAATGCTGAACACAAGAGCAGCCGTGATAGAGGAGTCTCCTGGCCTCGACACTGCTCCGACAACATCATCATTAGCATAATCACCTATAGGATCACTGTCCTGTTTCCCTCGAAGAAGCCGGCTAGTGATCCCAGTGACCCCGGCTTCAGCTCCGGCCATGATGATCAGCTTTACTAACAACAACAACAACAAACAACAATCGCTCAGATATCCGTCTCAAACAAAGTAGGGAAAAGAAAGATGAAAATGTACTTAGTGTTACACTGTTGCAATGATCACCTACACTAACTATTGAAAATACATACCGGTCTGACTTTTTTTTCCCCCTTCTTTTGGGTGCTTTTTTTACCTGTCATTCCAGGGGCCTAACCTAAGAAGATCCACAGAGCAATACAACAATAATATGTTTGACATATTTAATTTTAATCACACAACACAACTAACCAAAAAATAAAATAAAAATGACTGCGACATTTCGTCGAACAGCGTCGGTGCGTTATGATTTTCTCCCCCCAAAAGACGAATCCTCCTCCATTTGTTGTCCATGTGATGTTGGAACTGCTGATTGGTGGCACCATTAGTGGGGCGGCGGCGGCTGATGAGTGGCGAATTCCGGCAGACGGCGATGAGGGCTAATAATTTCCCGGCGCGGCGTCGCCGATATGGTGGGGGCATCGCCGGCGCTCCATGTTATTGGTTTCCTGTTTATGTTATGGGCGAACAGAGTTACCAAATAGCCCCACGTATTTCTCCGAGCACTATTCTATTGGCAAAGAATAACCAATGTCTGATAAAAAAAAATAAAAACTTCAGTGTTACAGTTATAATAAAATGAGCACTTGATCTTTATAAGGATTTTAGCCTATACCATGTTTAAATTATATCAAAACTAGATGACTATGTAGTGTATATCACTTGCAAGTATGGAAGCTCTCCGGTGTCTCGATTCGGAACCTTTCAACAATGATATAGGATATGAAAATTTTCTTTGATTGGTTTAAACAAAACACCAGATATTGGAGAATCAAGAATCTAGCCTCCTGGAAACAACTGGATGCAAGTGACAGCGCTCATCCTCAATCCTGGGCCGTTGCGGGATTGACTAATCTTACAGATGGTCTAGGACTCGAGCTCAAGGCGATCCTCGTTGCCTAGACAGGCTAGACCAACAGGTGCAATTGGCCAGGATTTGAGATCTAGGGGCGTCATATTGCTCAAATGTTACAGGATGAGAGATCGAGGCCTAGTCCTGGTGTGACGCCATTGCCTTGCTAGTTTTACCTGGTGAAATCAGCCATATGATTTGGCATACAGCATGAATAAATCAAGTGCCCTGGCTGGCCAAAAGCATGCATGATGATATCACAGGTTTATTTTTAGAGTGCATGCAAATATTAGGCTGCTTTTAGGTGTCCTTCACGTTATGTTGCCTAATGATATGATCATCTCATTCCCCCACATGATTCAGATGTTCCCATTTCGATTTCTTCTATCTCATCTCATCCCATCCCATCCCGTTTTCGACCTATAAAAAATGAACATAATGATCATCACAGCTAACTATCCCGATTTCGATCCCTAGTGTTTTATGGTTGTGTCATCCATAACGAATTCACAATCCCATATCGCACCTGCTAGAACCACCATTGCCAAAGATTATGGCCGCCCAACCTAGAGGAGCATGCCCGGTCCAAAAGACTCTAGCGAGCACGGCCAACCTAGCTAACCTCCTGCCCACAGGCACGGTCCTCGCGTTCCAAGCCCTCACACCGTCATTCTCGAACAGTGGTTCCTGTCATTTGGTCAATAAGTACCTTACTGGTTGCCTCATCTTCATCTGTGCCTTGGGCTGCTTCTTATCCTCATTCACGGACAGCTTCGTCGGCCCAGGAGGGAAGCTGTACCACGGGATGGCCACCTTCAGGGGGTTCTTTGTGTTCAACAAAGATACACCTCTCGTTGCGGTCATTGGTGACAGCGAAGATGGTGGCGCTGAGGGAAACCTAAAGGAGCTCTTATTGAAGTACAGGATAATGGTTCTGGATTTTGTGCACGCGTTTGTCTCCTTGATCGTGTTCCTCATGTTTGCATTAGGGGATGCCGACGTCTTGAAATGTTACTTTCCAAAGGCTGGTGCTGCTACTAATGCGCTGGTCATGAACCTGCCGCTGGGAGCAGGGATCCTGGCCAGTTTCCTGTTCATGTTGTTTCCTACTACGAGAAGAGGAATCGGGTATGCGGACATGTCTTCTCGTGGGTGATGGTACATGGGACTTGGTTACTACTGATTGATGTCGCGATCGGAGTGCTTATTCTGGATCGATCAAGGATCAATCCACAACATATAGTCAGGATCATACTGACTTTTATTCAATTTAATCTTACGTACATGATGCATATCAAAGATACTACTTGCAAACAAATGAATTACCAAAGTTGACAACAAATTATGGCCTTGATCAGATGATACCAAAGTTTTCATCTGTTCATGTAAGAATGAGGCTCATAAGGGCATTCACAGAAGTAACTCAAAAAAAACGTTCCCAGTTAGAGGTAGTCTGATCAAGTGAGTATAATCTTGTGCAATGCCCACTCTGGTTCAAAACTCAAGCGTCAATCATTTACTTATTTCTCAAAAGCAACACAAAAGAAGGTACGTGAAATATCTAGCGACGAATGAAACACCAAATTAGCATTAGGTAAAAAGAGATCTGAGATTGAACTGTGAATGACATACATTTTTTGTACTCATCTTCAGGTTATCTTGTTAGCCTATCTGCCTATACAAAAACGTAGTTCAGGAAAATGGTGTCTACTAGCGGAAACCACCACTACCAGAAATCCAAAAGACTGCCGGAAAACAGACCAGCGGCTCTATACCATCAATGCAATGCTTAGCACAACCAAAAAAAATTTCTTCCGTTTGCAGGAGAAGGATATGAACGAAGCTGACTGTTAAAAAACAAAACGTGGAGATGAGAAGCAAAGCAAAGAGACACAGGAGGGCAATGAGAAGCATACACCTCATGACATCAGGAACTTGGCTTCTAATAGCCACATACATTTGGATGTATTCAGGCGCCGCTTTGTGGTGATGGGTTCCAACTGAGCTCGTTATTCTAGATTGTTAGTGCAATATCACCGCAAATACAGAGAAAAACATAATTTTTAAGCAGTAGCATAAAGGGTCAAAGCTGCTGGAGGCTTGGAGCCATGAGGTTTATGGCATTTCATATGTGGCCATCGTGTCCAAGCATCACCAAGATACTGAACATGTCATGCACTGCACAATGCACCTGAAATCGGTGCGGCAAGGAGAATCATTGCAGAGGTCCTTCAAATAAACAAGCTATGAAACGTCAAACCTAAATCAGGTTCTAAATAAGCACTTGATTCTGTCACGTCAATTTGTCAGTTTCTATTTCGAGCAAGTTCCTCTGAATGAAATTCTTTGGGGGTCCTTCTCTCAGCGGCGATACACTGATGACCTGCAAAGGTAAAAAATGGAGAGGTATTAAGAACAGGAAGAACATATAATACACGCCCTCAAATCCGAATCCTCTTGAAGGCAAACAAAAATCAAGCCTCATGCGAATCCATGGAAATCCTCAACCTTAAAGCCCCAACCCTACCATACAACGCAAATGTTTGTTGTTCCAGGAGAAAAATCCACAAAGCAAACATAAAAACGAGCCTAGACTATAGATTCGATCATCAGTTCTATCTAAACATTCTTTTCATCCCTGGCATCTAGAAACATGCAGAAGCTAACATCTGAGTAGCAGTGTGATATTTCAAGGCCATGGTATTGCTATGACCTTAATCTCCTACTAGAGGTGACAACATCAAGGAATTCATTACGAAAATTATCCAAGCAAGAGTTAAAGGTTTCCTTGCAACTCACCTTTGAGTTGATCCTCTCGATCCTCGATGGTCTCGTTGCTAGGCACTTCCTCCTAAAGCCTTACCAACACCTTTTCCACGATCTCTTCTACCCGTTCGAGTCGTGCCTCGAAGGTCGTTTGGACATCCTTAGATTTCCTTCTTCCTTTTCTCATGGTGACGTTTTCCGTCTGATCTTCAAGAGAATGAACATAGTCGATCATGCTTGAATCCATCATTCCTCCTTGTAAAAACCTAACTGTCACGGGTTAAAACTCACGACTCGTGCGACACTTAAATTACTCTCAACCTTCGCTTAGGACCCGAGGTATGAAATTAGATTTTTTGAAGAATGTTTTGCTCTCAATGATTCTTTTGAATTGATTGTGTTTGTTTTGTTGGCTGTCAATTCCTTCTTGGATTTATATATATATGTCTTTTTAAAAAAAATTAACACAGATATCAAATCGTCACAAATGATTAGAAAGCCCATGATCCAAAAGGGCAACTATCCCATGATCATCAGAATGATCGAAAGCTCCATATGCAAGTATATTTTCCACAACATAAAACAATGTCATCGTCGTCACCGTCGTCTCCGTCGCCGTCCGAGTCGACGGCGAACGCCATGACGCTGGCGATGCTGAAGCAAGAGAACATCCGGCAGACGCTGGACAAGCTGAACTCCCAATCGGACACTTTACTGCTGCTCACTTTCCAGTGGAAGGATCTCGAGGACCATTTCGACTCCATTAGGGTTTCTCTCCAGCGATCGTTGGACGAGGCCGATGCGACGTGGAAGCATTGGGCCTCGGAGATGGAGGCGAGATTGGAGGAGGAATCGAGGCTTGTTGATGAGAGGAGGAAGGAGATCGATGCGAGGTATGAGTTGGTTGAATCGAGGGAGAAGGATGTAGGGATGAGGGAAATGGAGGCGATGAGGCGGCTCGAGGAGATCGAATCTAGAGAGAAGGAGTTTGAGGCGATTCGTAGTCGATTCGAGAATGAAAGTATAACAACGAGTGGTGTGGAAGGGAGGATCAGTGAACATGATCTGAAGGTTGCGAGGCGGTCAGAGGAGCTGCAATGGAGCGAAAAGACTCTGTCGATTCTCGAGAAGGAGCTGGCGAGGCGGTTTGATGAAGTTGAATCGAAGGAGAAGAGATTTGCGGATGTTGCGATTGAATTGATGACACGCGAGCGGGAGTTAGAAGAGAAGAGTAAGGCGATCAGGTTGAAGGAGAAGCAACTGAAGCGAGCAAGCTGCTCGGATGTGGATTCTGAGATGCTTCTTGTTAAGGGAGATGATAACGAGGTGCCTCATGATTCATCCTCTGTCGAATTAAGTAAGGTCCTAGGCAAATACCGTCATTGAGATGGATATCAGACTTCAGGATTTTACTCCGTCTCCTCATTTGTTTCATCTGCTGAAGTATAGACTCCTCTTCGAGTACAGGGTCTGGTTTCTTTGGTGTATCGTAGAAACCGTAAGTTCATTTACTTGTAAGGCGAGAGAATTGTGATCGTTTGGATGTCGCATTGAGCATCTTATGATCATTACTCTGATTGTTCTTCGATTTGACGATCTTAGTGGTGATAATATCTTGCAAGTGAGAGCTGCTTCTTGTAATTGACAATCAGGCGTTCTGAGTGTAGAATGAGTTCAACTTCGTTGGAGTCCTGTAAATGATGCAGATTTGTCTGCCTGGCTTGATCATCGAATGACCATCAAGCTAATTGTTAGCAAACAAATCATCAATGAGATAATTGTTAGAATTGATGCCACTATAGAGAAGCTTTAATACGAGAGTATAACATTAGTAAGTTACGTTACATATGTTTTCTCCTATGATATCAAAGTGCCACAAGGTACATGAAAGCATAGCAAGAAACACAGGTATCACAGCAAAGCTTCTGTTCCTAGAGCTCGATGCTGCTAGTGCTAAATACGACTATGCACTGAAAACATTACACTGCTTTGGATACGTGGCATCGATGAGCCAATTCAATTCTGGTTATGTATGGGATTCGCGGGCAACAAATCTTCAACCCTCTATTACAGATCCATCCTAATGCTGCTCAAATATCGACATCCTTGATGACTTCCTCTATAATATCAATGCAATCACCAACCGACCTGCCCTTTGACATGGCATCTGCAAGCTTCGCCCGTGCTGCTTCATGGCGACGAAGGAGGAGGATGGTGTTGAGAACCGCCCACCTTACCTGTGAATCTGCTTTCTTCTGCGTGAAACCCAATCCTTTAAGCAGTCCATCCAACTTTTTCAAACAAAAAATATAAATAAATAAACGAGAAACAGTTAAATGAATCACCGAAGCAAGCAAAGGAAATGAAATCGGAGAAACAAATTGAGCCAACCTGATTAATATCAGATAAACCTCCTTCAGCACAGCCATAGAGGAGATATTCCGTGGCCACGCCAGCTAGTGCTATGCATGAGAATCTATTCAGCATCTGATCAATCACTTCGGCTTCATTAGCACACTCGAAAAGATAATTCACACAGGTTGCTACAAGACCATGAAAGATAGTCTAGACACGTACTGTTGCTGATACTTTGCCGGTATTGACCTGCAAAATGAGGTGACATCCATGTAAAAGGCACAAGGACCAATAAAGATCACAGAACAAACAAACTTGTAGAAGCGATTGGAATCAACGGTAACGAGAAGACCTACTTCCTCAAGGAACTCATAATCCACAAAAGAAGTTCCAGCTTGGACATTAAGAGAACCTTCTTGCTTCAGCGCATCTAAGCTTGAAATTGTATACCCCCTAGGAAGAACGCCAACCAAATAGGCTATTAGAAAGTGGCCAGCTTCATGCTGCAAAACAATAATTTTTGTACCAGGTGTGTCAATTTGCATAATGCAGCAACAAAAAGTTCTTCTACAGCATATGCTCTCCATTCGCTGTAAGGGTTGATAACACCAACAATAAGAGGTAGGGGTCAGCAACATGTTGCAACATTGGCTTTCCCACATGATTCAATTCAATTCAGGGGGAAAAAACGGGTTAGCTGAAATCTCTCTCTCGTGTATACACTTGGTTTAGTCAATTTTTCACTCTAGGAATAAGAAATGTATGCCACAGGGCCTAGGCCAAAGATAGCTAATAAGCCATAAGAAATGCACGAGGGACTATAAACAGGCATGACACCAAAGGTGTAGATACTTCTAATATCAGGTTAAATCAGGGATGCCGATTCTGGAACAGCAGGTGATAGGTGATAAGTCGGACAATGCAACAAACTATGCCAGAGGTAAGATGACGCGACTTACTTGAATTACCCTATTGTGGTACTTCTGACTAATGGAGTGGCCAATGGTATCAAGCAACAAGCTGCCAATCCCTCCATTGTAAGCAATCTGTCTCCGTCCATTCATCAGAATTAACTCTTCAATAGACAGTAGGTGGGAAAGGATAGACAAAACCATGAAAACAAGCACTCAAAATATGCTGAGAAAATCATGGTTGGCAGGCTATTGCTGCAAGGTTGTAATATAAGGAAGCGAAAGCAAATATACTAGCATGATGTCCAACTTGTACCATTAAAATGTTGACGATCATGTTTCCCACGTACAATAATCTTTACTAGAGTCATGTACTAGGTCCATCTCTGAAGGCAAATTAGCAAGATTGAGGGCATGGGCATAAAGTGGATTATATGAAGCAAAGAAGTATGGATGAAGCAAAAGGTATACCACGTCTAGTGACCACATAAACAGTAAACCCAAAGATATGTACAGAAGTTGTTGAGCATCGAGTGCAAAGGCTTTCCATGCAGCGGTACCACCCAAGAGAGCAGCTAACTGCAGGTTTCTTTCGATTGAACCAAGTGTAGCATCCACAGGTGATAACAGAGAAGATGTCTGAATTCCATTCAGCTTCAACTCATCTAAGGTGTAAAGCCTCTGAGGCACCTGCAATGGAAGCAGTTCATCAGAAACGTTTCCAATTGCCCGGGAGCTAGAATTCTTCATAATATTTGGTCACATCAAATAAAATTTTAGGCGTGATATGCTCTGCAGCACAACTCCTTCATATTCATGACAAATAAGGTTGAACGAACCAAAGGAATAATTCTTGGTCTAGTTACTGATTGCAACCCCATTACAGCTGCAGGTTTGCAACTCTGGATAGATTAGCCAAGTAACTCTGCAAGAGCGGACATACAAGAATCCTTTGCCCAAAGCAATAACAAATCTAGATGTAATTTCTTTTCTGATTGGATATTCAGGATTCGTATTGTTATGTAAAGGAATGAAGATGAAAAAGATAACTGCTTGAAGAACTCTGCGATCAATACGTGAGTAATAAACTAATTTCAATATCAGGAACAAAAGCAAACTGGATTGATATCATACCATATCCAAGACATAGCCATACCTGTCTGGCAGCACTGAAGCATCGCAATCCACCGGGCTTCCCCTGCAGATCTCGGATTACAGATAGTGCTGCTCTTCCATCCCCTTTAGCAAGTTCCTCATCAAGCCGCTTCAGACCCTCTCGTCTCAAATTCGCAGTTCCCAATGAGGTAATCCTACTGGTATCAATACTCCTAATCCTGTAATCTTTAGGTCCATGATGACGAATAAATCTCACATTATCATAGCATGTTGCAGCGCCCATTCAAAGAATCTGCAAAAAAGAAGGCATTCCTGAAGACTGAACTTGACGTATGAATCAGACCAAAGAGCAAGTTCATTCCTCAGCCACATGAAGTGGATAATCCCCACTTTGGATAATGTTGTACACATCACACAAATAAGTGGACCAAAAGAGAAGACCATAGATGCTGGCTCAGAATCCTGTGATGGAATTCTATGATCTCATACCCTGTAAAAATCTCCTTCTCTTTGGAAAGACAACCACTCACTGTTTTGCTTGTGCAAAAATTTAGCATTAAGATTCAATACTATTTTTCCAATGCACTGAACAGAAGATGAGGAAGCTACTCAATGACTCTGATGAATCAGATCACAAAGGATCGGAGCTTGAAGGCGCACCGATCCCAAACAAATAGCGAAAACTGAAGTTGAACCTTTGCTGATACCGTCACCTCCCTAGACGTCTCCATCATTTTTGTGAATGATTTGGTGGAATGGAGCTTCGAGTGTCTGCAACAATGCTGTTACTGCATCACATGAGCTACAACAAAATCAAAACGACGTCACCCCAAATTCAGGAAAGAGAGAAACACAACACAAAATTACTTTAAAATCAAAACATTGTTAAGTAGGCGAAACCCAGAAGAAGAAAATTGTTAGTGTGGTTTTGCTGGTGCGGGAAAATGAATTTTCATCTTTCAGCCAAGATGGAGACTTGTGAGGCTTTGCTGCACCTAATGCAGCAGCCTCAAGACAATGTTTAGTACCGCATGTATATTTCTGATTACCGGAGCAAATGTTGGACATTGTTCTTCTATGAACGTAGCAGACGATGAGACGAATCCATCCTACAAGTCACAAAAAAATCAGCAAAATAGTGATCTGGGACCAACTAATCCGTAAAATCGATTCTACAAAGAAATCTGGAACTTCAGACCCTAAGTGGGTCAAGAATGAAGACTCAAGTTTATTTACACCAGGTGATACACTGCTGATTCAAGCATATATTCCTCTGTCTGTATTTCTTCGAGGGCACTTGTTCCACGGGCAATACACTGACAACCTGAAATCAAAGAGAAACACCAATCTCTCCATGAGACAAAAATTTAAACACAAGCTACTGCCTTTTCAGATTTTCAATTTTTTTTTTTTAATACTGAATCTCACAAACAACAAATCATACACAAAGACCTTAACAATATCCCCTCAAGTGTAAAGCTATTCAGTGTATATGTGGACACTTCGAATGGGTGACATAGTATATGTAGTGGTTAATCCAATCAAGTGCGAGCCTGCACTCTTAACACAATTTGAAAACATGGAATTCACTCATTAAACCAATTGACAGAAAAAAGCTCATAAACTACACATACACATACAAAAGTTCAAGAGATAACACGATTGACAACATATCAAAGCTACAGAAGTAGCCATCTCAATTCCAAAGCAAAGCTTTTTCATCGTCAGTTTTATTTTATTAGTCCCTTCATGCCTGGCATCTTGAGCTTTTAGCACACCAAAATGCAAGAACAATAGTAGCACCAATATAAACAGAGGAAAAACAAACCTTCATGCCACTATAAGTATTGGTCGATCTGAACCGAGCAGAGATTGGGAAAAGCTCAGATGTGTTGATGCCACGAGGGACTATGAACTTCATTGATCCACTGCATTAATTTAGAAGCACGAATTCAGAATTGGAGTACCTTATATGGTAAGAATTCACAGAAAACAAAAACAATATCATAATTGAAGTTTTTAAAAAAACCTGTCTCTCACCTGCGATGGGAACCATTTATTACACCAATTGACCAATCTAAAGTAAAACTTCTGGAATTGTCCCTGCCACAAATGAACAGAAAATGCACACTCCAGTTAGAAAATTTTATCTCTTCCAGATGAGGCACTTGACAATATATACATCAAAAACAAAATCTTTACAACTTAGGCACTTGGCAAAAGGGCAATGTCAGTCTTTGTCTGCGTCCTATACTCTCATGGGGCTATCTTATAAAGAAGCCATCAAAACAAGAAAAATTCAGACCGTGCACGTAACTAACACACATGTGAACGTACTTCAACAAATCTGCAGTTTGTACTGGTTTATACAACTTTTCCAGCATATATGAAATTTCCTGAACAGAATTACTGCGATGGAGGGATCTAGGAGTTTCATCAATTTACTTCAAACATACTACAGATTTCAACCTGTTGTGACAGCATGAACACTTCTTTTGATAGCTTAGAGTAAGGGGTAAGAGAACTGTTTACAAAGTTAATCTTCACTCACCTCCACTCCCGATCAATCTGTATTACGTCAGGTCCCTCTTGATCTGCTTGAAGCGGCAGCGAAATAATAACATTTCCCAAATCAAATAACGGTGACCATTCATACGTGACATCGACACAAGTCCGATTACCAGATCCAGAAGCCGAGCAACTAACTGAAAAAGGAGACTGTTTTGGTGAGAAGTTCAAAAGAACAAAAAAAGAAAGAAAGAAAGAAAGAAAGAATAGAATAGAAAATAATAGAAAAGAAAAGAAAAGAAAAGAAAAGAAAAGAAAAATCAGAACATCATGACTCATAACTCATGAACTGCAGTCGTAAATTCAACTCGCGTATCAGAGGCAAGGCTAATTCATAAGTAATCAGCATAACCACTTAAAATGGCTAATATAATCCCCACATCGCTCCAATCGCCCTGATGGAAACGGTTTTTTAGCATCTTTGAGTCGTAAAATATTTTTACTTGCATAGATCTCTTCGTCAATATCAGGATGAGTCTGATGAAGTACGAAGCAGGAATGAAAACGCTTCAATCAGGGAAAGGCACAAAATCTTGATGGAAGTTCAACCTGTAACATATCAGATCCACCATTAACCAAGAAAGAACATATACAAACAAATACTATGAGTTGAATGTTATTTCAATTTTCCACGAGCAAAAGGAGGGGAAAGGCACAGGTCTGGCTGGAAATTAAGAGCATATTTATTAGAATCTGGTTAAGTTACCACTTCAGGAGGTTTATGACTTGAAAAGAGAGACCGATAGATCCCATAGCATAACTCATATCTTATCCAATGCTAAATTGTTATTCCATCGCATGAATTAACCGCAAGGTAGAGTAAAAGAAACCGGCCAATAGAAAATCTAAAGTGAAAATGTCCATGAATATCACTTCACACAATTATTTTATAAAATAGGTAGTGAAAGTATTGATGAGTTAGTTGGTTACCCACATGGCCAGAATCTCTCTGTCGGCGCCATATGGGAAGGACCAAGTATTTAGCGCCCTCTCCAAACCTTGTCTATGACGGTAAAACCTGGGTGGTTGTCGTTGAAGGAGGTAGAGAAATCCAATGGATGGATCAAACTCAACCGCTTCCTTTGGCAGACAGTTTTTTAACTCGAAAAACGCATGGCAACATGTAGTACGTCACTATATACCTATCCAATATGCATATTTATACGTGAAACTTATGTTCGAGGCGCTTCTAACTTGAAAATAAAAACATTGCACAAGACATATCTGGAACCTTATCTTCTGGATTTTTGTGCCCTTATCAGTGAATTCTTTCAATTCCAGCATTTTATATGAGATAAACTATTAATGGTATGAGACGCATTGTTGATAATAAAAGACAAGCATTGACTTCACGAGACACACTATTAGTGCACTGAACAAACTATTCGTTTGTGAGACACACCATTGGACCATTGGTTTAACATACGCAAGTATGTTCAAGTTTTTTCTGAACATCATACTTATAAGTTGTATGATGCTCGTTTCATTGAGAACGATGAGCTGAGAATTCTCTTTCCGCTCTAGTCACCCCAGCCAATAATAATTTCAAGTGAAAGTTGAAAGACATATATTTGATTTATTAAATAAACTCTTCTTCATTTGAGGAATGATGAAAGCTTGTCCAGTCCAGGACAGGTGCAAAACCACATAAGGTGCCTAGGCTTCCTTTTTCCTCTATTTAAGCCTGATTGAAACAGTCTAGGTGGCCCTTAGCCTATGCAAGAGGAGTGTTGCTCAAAGTTTTCACCCATAAAATAAGAGAGCAGAAATGTAACAAGAATTCAAAGGGGAAATCAGCAAAAAGTACCTGAAGTTGGATATAAGCATCTTTCTTCTCAACAGCATGGATGGACAAGTATCCTCTAACATAAGAGGACCTCAGTGAACCATCACGATGAATGTAAACATCGATCTGCTCTTTAACAATTACATTAATAGGATCAGTTGTTAGGCCAGAAGCTGACTTGGACTCCAGAGAAGATGATGGTTCCAAGAATGAATTGGCCCTCTCCATATTACCAAGCTGCTTGCCAGAACTTATTGGTGGAGCAATCGTATTCATAGCTGAAAGTAGACATGGTAATGACAACTTGAATTAGTTTGACTTTAAGATGACAAGCTCTAAGACGATCTAGTCATGCAGACAAATCTCAATCAACTCAACTCATGCCACTGTAAATCAAGATCCTCTAATGGAGTATCAGTCATATAATCCAATGACTAGATAAGAATGTGTCTACACAGTAGAAAGTGAAACAAGTAAAAAGGGAGACCCAGGCTCAGCTATGTGAGGGACATCCACGCACCTGAGGGCTTATCTAAAAGATCAAGATTTCTCAGGCACACAGGGTATTCCGGATGCTGCTTAGCTCTTTCGGCTAGCTCAGCAAGCACATTCCCATCGAAAGCATAAGCCAACTCGTAAGCAGTCACTAGCAGCAGAAAGCCGACCAGCTCCAAATAGTCCACACCGTCAACATCAATATTTTGCTTCCAGTCAAACGCAAGTAAAGTAGTCTGATACTTTATATGTGTTTTAATGGGTGGGTTCACGTGCATCAACAGCTCCAGCAACATAATGCAGGTTCTCCTAACAGTGCTCAACTCGACACCCATATTTTCATCCTCCACATCGGTTGTATAGAATCCAAGCATTGCATGAAGCACCAACTCTGCCGGATTGGAAGATATCTGAAGGCCTGTGATGACATCATATAACATATTTTCAGGATCATCTTTTACACAGCCATTCATGAACATCTGTAGCTCCCTGCCATTCATCGTCACATTGAACCTCACATCAGCATGGGACAAATCAAGAGGCACCTCGTCATTTCCCTTATACAGAAGTATCTCGACCTTTGCATTCGAGCATTTACCCTTGTTCTTTTTATGATCCATGGTCACGACGCACCTCTTCTCAAGCTTCTTTTCCAAAAGCTCTAAACTCCTCTCCCTCGAATCCATCGCCCTCTCCCTCTTCTTCAGCTGAGCAATCTTTCTAGCCACTCTCGCTTGATTTTTATTCAGCCACTTTTCTTTCAACTCGGCCATCTTAATCTTCTCCTCCAATCTCGCCTCCCTCGTCTCCTTCTCCTTCGTCTTCTCGTCGGCGCAACGCCTCTGCTACTCCAATCTCGCCTCCCTCGTCTCGATCTCCTCCATCTTCCGTCGTACGGCCCGCTCACCAACAGATCGTCCCACTTGTCTGTCAACACTAGCAAGCCACTAGACTCCGAATCCAGCTCCGTCGTCGATTCCATCATTGCAGAGAGAAAAGGATTCTCGTCAATCCATCAACAAAGGCACATATTCGCGAGGAATCGGAGCGTGTTAGGGTTTCAGCTCGACGTGAGGAACAAACGGCACTCTTGGTTGTTGGTTCCCTTTTTAAAACTTTTTATTAAAAATTTTTAAAGAAGAAACTTGTGATGACATGGGTTGAAGAAACGGCAAGTAAAATCATGCGACCCTTTTTAAACTCTTAGTCTTAAGTTTAAAACTCCAATTAGCTATTTTAATGTATGGCGACCTTTTCTTACTGGTGACGGATATTTTTAATACTTATATGATCAATAGAAATTATCATTATATGATATTCTATTTTTACTATTTTGGATTTAAAAATAATCTTAACAAGTTTTATAAGTTTATACTATAAAAAAAATTGATATTTTGCACACACAAAAAAAAAAAAAAATTGATTTTTATAATATAAATCTTCTAGATTGAATCACTAATTTCTGTTTTGTTTTTCTAAACTATCTCAATAATAATAAAAATCCATAACAATAAATTATATTATTATCTACTTAAATATTTCTTAATTATTTAAATTAGGATCGTAATTTTTTCTTAATCATTCAGATTATTACTCAACAAGTGTTGAAACATGAGGTAACATATTAAATTTAATGCTAGTAACAATATTTCACGTTTAAGATTATAAACAATACTTTGATAGGTTTCAAGGTTTATCTCCGCGATCAATACATGTTCTTAAAATTCTTGATCTCTGTTGAAATGAAAGCATTATTTTTTCAGCATCGACTTTCAACACTTTCCACCGTCGTCTCCATCATCGGCGACCTAACCGGGTTTTTACCGCCGGCGACTCACCAAATCCCCCAAACCATCGCCGCCGCTGATCAATCAACCATGGCGGTGCAGTGGCTGCTGGTCTGCCACGGCCTAGCGACACTATTGGTGGTGGTATCGTTTCTCTGCGGACAATGGCCGATCTTCCAAGGAACCTTCGTCGAACGAATCCATTACTTCATCACATTCGGCGCCTACGATTATCTCCTGTAACACAATTGTTGCTGATTTCTTTGGATTTGGTGATTGATGAATTGAGTTGTGATTTGAGTTTGATTGTTGTTGTTATTGTTGGCCGTGGTGCAGGCGATGCGTAGGGTTTGTGTGTGGTTCTCGAGGAACAGATGCGGTTCTCGCTGTAGAGTATCGTTGTTGTTATCGATCTAACCCTACATTACAGGTTCATTTTGGTTGATCTGCTGTGTATGTGACTGTGTTGTTGATTTGTTCGATCTTGTTTGTTGTCGTTGCTTCGGTGAATGTGGATTGAGAGTCACTGACCGGTTGATAGTTAGGGAAATTTTTTGTCGTTGTTTTGTTTTGTTATATTTAGTGTGTTGAGTGCTTGATTGGTTTTGCATAGATGAGGATTTTGTGGTGAACGTGTGATCTTTGGTCTAGAATTGCTTCCTGGTAGAACATTGAGGAAGGTGTAGAGACGCCATAGACAAGCTGTTGTGCTGACCTTGTGTGGTTTGGTAGTAAGTGGTCGCATGATTAGCAATGCTGACATTGTGGGAACTCTGAAGCTTGAAACCGGCCCTTTAGTGTATGGTTGCTTTTAAATTGGTACCCTAATTCTATAGTGTCTCTTGGGATTCTTTATGAGCATTAGCAACCAAATTTCATCTCTTAGGGCCACCTAGGTGATCAACTGTGAGACACGTGTTAAAGCCCAACGCATATAACTCATCGAGAACACTTAACCCAGCTGGCTTACTAAGTGAATCCAGAGTGTTTTGTTGAAACAAAATTTGCTGAAGGCATCCTGAATTAGACTTCAGTAGTTATTGCTTTATTGTCAGTGATGGAAATGTGAGACTGCTCAGCTGTGTTGTTGTATTGATTTGCTATTTGCAGGTCCTATACATGGCAATACTTGGAGGAACATACTACTTAATTGTAAAGTCGTCTTTTTCTTATATCCCGAGTTATTATCTCGGTGAAATTCATAGGTTGTACATTTTGTTAAGTAATTGTCATGTTCCCTGTGTTATATTTCAGACCTTTTGGCATGATTCCTTTTAATTTTTCTTAGACATCATATATTCTTGTAGGTATACAAGCCTCTTGGCAGTGGGTGTGGGCGTGACACTTTTTCTATTGACAAGTTTTCTTGATCCTGGCACTGTAAAGGCAGAGAATGTGTCTCAATATTTCTCTGCGTACGAATATGACAATATCATATATACAGAGAAAGAGTGCTCTACTTGTCGGATTCCAAAGTGAGGTCCTGACTTTAACAGCTGAATACTTCTCATTAATTGTTGGTCTGTTTCTATCTTTGATTGATGAATGTTGTCTCTGATGCAGGCCTGCAAGGTCAAAGCATTGCAGCATATGCGATCGCTGTGTTGCACGGTTTGATCATCACTGTGGATGGATGGTTTGTAGAGTCTTGTTCTTATCATCTTATGTCTCTTGCTTAAAATTGGAAATCCTGCTGCTTCTGGGGTAATAAAAAAAATTTCTCTCCTTTGTTTTTCCCCTGCAGAATAATTGTATAGGAGAAAGAAACACTAGATTCTTCATGGCTTTTCTTCTGTGGTAAGTTTTTGTGGCTAAACTTCTTCTTTGTGCTACTTAGTAGTCATTGTAGTGTGAAAACGGTTTATCCATTTGAATCTTCAAAAAACAAAAAGAGAAGAATAAATTTA
The DNA here is from genome assembly GCA_001925005.1 of Drosera capensis. Lineage (NCBI taxonomy): Eukaryota > Viridiplantae > Streptophyta > Magnoliopsida > Caryophyllales > Droseraceae > Drosera > Drosera capensis. The sequence goes on from LIEC01011907.1 coordinate 99,088, forward strand.
AGCACACCATCTAACATTTTCCTATTTATTGCTATTTGATTCTGCAGGCATTTTCTTCTTTGTGTATATGGAACGATTGTTATCGGATTGATTCTTGCTGGTCGGTTGAAGGAATTTAAAGTGATTTATATTATAACAGGTATAACTTATTTCTGTTGAAAGAAGTTCCAACGTGCTACAAGGCTTTTGATAACTCTATCTGCTCACAATACGACATGGACTTTTTTGCAGTTTATTATGGAGTTGAGAATACATTCCTTGGTTTAGCTCCACATGTTGTGCAGGTATCTTTGCTATTTTTAGCATTTGCAACCTTGTTTTATATTTCTGCATGATCGTGAGTGTGTTTGTGTGTGAGACAATGACCCTATCTGCATCTCTCCGTTGACTAAAATTTCTTTGACATGTCTGCATGTTCTACACTCTTATCAATTGGAGTTGTTTATACTCAGCATTGGATATTCCAGTCAATGAATGCTGTAGAAAGCTAATGTTGTCCATATTCAAACTGTGTTGGTCGCCAAAGTGGATCTTCTTAGTCTCTTAGTGGTCACCTCATGTAGGCTCTAGGGAGTTCAGTAAATAAAGCTTTGAATTAGTTACCAATAGTGGGGACTACCAAAATCGAGCTTTGCATATAGTCGCCCACTGAAATTTTACTGTAGCCACCCTTGTCATATCACAAAGGTTCATACAAGATGGTGGGAGCCTGGTAGCGAATTTGAAATAGCGACTATATGAGCAACTAGGGACCTCAACCACCAATTACCATGAAGCCGCTAACTATCTTTAGTGACTGTTTCTATCATTTAACAACCATTTCTATCATTGTCAAAATCTTGTGGTAGAATTATTTGGCTAGTGTGTGTGATGGTTCATTTGGACCAAGTAGAACTGTAGAAGGTGCCTAGGCGGACAAGGCACTCCTTGTCATCCAAAGGGTTCATCTTTACACTAAACACCCACTCCTGTAACCCAGCATTGTCGTGCCTAAGCAATGATGCAACAAACCTTCTCAATCTTGAAAATGTCAAATGGATGTTTTATCAGAAAAAAAGGGGAAATGCCTTGATTTTGTGAAAGTGCCCCAGAGTTGGCTGTTGTGTAGGCCTCTATGAGGGTATTTCTTTGAAGAAAATTGTCGATTATTTTTGTATGGATAAGACATAATACGAGCCTTGTTGACCTATGTGAACGTTGCCATGTTATCGATTGATTCTGTGCTTCTTCTTAAGGAATTGTTTGATCAAAATTTGTAAGCATCTTTTGTTGGATATTTACGGGTACTTCTCCTTGTCCTTGCTGATCCTTTCGAGTCTTGCATTGCCAACTTCGATGTAGTACATTCTTCAATCATTTCAATTAGTGCAGTTGCATCAAGTTTTCTTTTTGTGTCCTTTTTGTGTTTTGTGTGCCAATTTTTTATACGATTCCTTTGCTTTCCTTTGTTTTTGCTAATATAACAGTGGTTGTTGGGCTCCTATAACACACAAATTCTTTTGATGGTGTTCCTCGCAATTGTCTCGCTGCTAATGGCGGGCTTCTTTGGGTACCATGCCAAGCTTTGTCTTACGAATACCACTACAAATGAGGTAAGTTGTTTTCAATACGTGTATTTCCTCCACCTCGTGTCTTGGTTCAAGTGTTGTGAAAACTGGAACCCTCATAAAAGATTTCTCACTTATTGTTAAAACTGGGAAGGAGAGTCCTGTACGTGGTCTTTTACCTCTTGGCACGAATGTTTAATAGTGGACCAAGTTCGTCCCCTGAGTCACTCAATCTCTCAGGACGATCAATTTATTCTTCCATATAATTTCAGAGCCGAAGAAAGAGTGCCAGTAACACCCCCTTTTTTTTCCCCCGGAATGCAGACTTTCAAGTGGCAGGAGTACATCAATTTAAGCAGAAGCTTAAGTGAAGCAAAAGCAAGTGCGTCAACTGTCGAGGGAACTGCCAATGGACTAACCCATAAACCCCCAAAAAGCAAATGGATGTCCTTCTTTCGAAGATCACCTTCAGCATCCTTGGCAGTGGAAACCCAGAGAAACATTTATGACAAAGGCGCCATGAACAATCTCTGGGAAGTAATGTTTCCCTTATCATCGAGATCGTCATTTTGGCAAGCCAAAACAAAGACTGGGTGAGAATGCAACGACCCGGTTTCCTCCACGGAGGCTTTTACCTTGTGCAGATCATTGATTAGGATCTCCAGCACCAAAAGCTTTGGGTCGGCTTCAATGTGGACAGGTATTTGGAACATGCAAGTGTTGCAGGGGCAGAATAGTTCTGATGAACTATGCCTCGAACACACATTGAGACGGTTCATCTTGTAGTAGTAGATCGTACTGTAATAGCAGTACACACATCATTGTTTCTAGGATGATATGAATGCTGATTTCTTCATCTCATTGTAGAGACTAAAGAGTACACTTACGACCTGATTATTACTAGAACTAGTTCATATCTTCATCTCAGATAAGTAGGATGAAAGATGAGTTACCTTATTATTGTAGTAAAATATTTTAGCTCCTTGTTTATGTTCCTCAAGGAGATTTATTCAAAACTATATTTTTGTAAAAAAAATCCCAAACTCATATTACAAAAAAATAATAATTTCTTTTTCCTATAATTTCAAGTAAATAACATAATCTTCCATCCTCGCCTCACCATCCCAAACTCTAAAATGTTGTATGGTTTGATAATTTGTTGTTTTTCGTTAATTCTTGAAATTACTCCTAACCAAGAATCTAAAGATATTTTTATTAGATTTTTATGCTTTGAAATTTAATCTCGATTTAATCAAAACATATTGAATTATAAAGAAATTTTATTGAATTACTTCTTCCGTTCAAAAAAATACAACAATTTATTAAATCACAAAAAAATTATAATCTTATCAAAAATTAAAAAATATTGAAATAAATTTACATATTTATTTTTACTATTCATTTTAGATCACATCATCATGCCTTACATTAATATTTTTTTTCACTCTTCTCCTCTTTCATGTATAAGGGCAAAAAGATAATCATTATCAAATTCAACTAAATTTTTTAATAGAAATATATTGTTAATTTGATTTTTATTTGTATTTGTTATGTAATTTATTTAATATTTCATCTCAATTAATCATGAAAAAAATAAACGATCAAGAAAAAAAATCTTTAAAAAAAAACAGACATTTATTAATACGTGGAATGTTTTGAGAATTCTCCCAAAAGAAAAACCAGATGCCTAAATTAAGAAATGAAGCAATCAAAAGATGAATTCTTCTTCCAAAGCCCCGAATTTGATGGGGAGAGAGAGGAGAGTAGAGTGAAGGAGAGGCGTATGATAAGAAGAAGGGAAGGAGGCGCACGTTAGTGTGATTATGTAAGCAATTGGGCTCGCGTTAGTCAGGAGAGAGGCGCACGATAGCAGAAGGCGCACAATAGTGAGAGGCTTATGTCAGCAATTGGGCGCACTCATGTAAGCTGGAGCATGTTAGCGAGACGCGCACGTTAGCCTTGCGGTTTCCGTTAGCTGGCGGCTTACCTTAGCGGGCAGCGCGTGTTAGCGTTTTGGCGCAGGTTAGCTCGGAAGGCGGCGCAGGATAAGTTGAAACAGGCGGCTCGAACGACTGATCACGGAAAGGTGAGAGTCGATGAGTATATTACTGGAAGAGTCCGCAGACTGGATGGCAAGCATACCATGCCACGTTTGAAGACTGAAGAGAGGGGAGTAAAGTTGATACGGATATTTGTTTTCATCATTTCATGTATTTCTAAGCTAGGTTGCAGCCATGGTACTTGTTGATAGTTGTATATAATTTGTTCATTTTTGTGTTTTTTTAATATACCTTTTCCATCTAGAACTATAGGTAAACACGGATACTACTCGGTCCTATTATGATTACAATCATTCAATATTTTATATTTATCGAGATAAATTTGAAATTTATACTTAATATTTTAATGATTATTTACATGATGTATTTTAATCTGATATATCTTATGAGACGATTCGAACATTATTAGATAAAGGAAGGAGGCTTCGTATTGATGTTCATTAAATAATTAATAATAAGTATATATTACCATCATTCTAGGACGAAACAGTATAACAATTGTCTATATAAAAGTTTTCAGATCATTTCAAGCATGATGTTCTGCACAAATTAACTCAGGGTCGCCTCACTCGGTCTAGAAGAATAAAACTGCCACTTCTCTAGCTAAAAGTTCTGTACAATTATTTATCACGAAGAACTTTACAATCTAGAAAATCAAACCGACGACCTATTATTTGCAAACTTTACTTCGCATTGATGCTTTGCACGCCACTATCCGAAACTTGGAGCAACCTCGACGCCGTGAGGCTTGATGTCTCTACTTCTCATGTAAGCAAGGAACTGTCCAGGCAACTCTTCCAGCAAGCTCTGAACAATGGATATTTGCCCACCTAAAAACACAGAAAATTGCTTAGTTATCGGTTTGTCACTGCAAGCAATCCACGTATCTAGCGCAGAAAAATAGTAACCAGAAGATAAGATGCTGATTTTGCGAGTAACATAACCCATTTCTCTCGTCAATGTAAGCACACATTCCAGTGAAATATGGAAATAAGAATGACGTAAAGAGAAAACTAAAAGGGTTAACAAATATTGGAGGAGGATCGATTGAACAATCCGCTAGGCACCCAATCCATTCACGCCGCTGAAGTTCATGACAAAAGGCGTCTACTCTCTAGAGACAAGATGTTGAGATGTCTCAAATCATTCTCAATCATGATCTGAACGTTCACGTCTTGTTTTGTGGTTCAATCATGTGTTGACGTAACTTGACATGTTTCCATCTCCAGCGAGTGTTGCTTTCACTTAGCAACAAGGACAAAAAACTTTGCGCTATACTAAGATACATCAGAAGGATTGTCTAAGCAAAACCATTGGATTTGCATTAGAGCTTAAAACACTAATTTAGACCTTTTGGGATTGGTTTAGGGGATATTAGGTTCTCAATTCCCTTTTAGTGAAACTCTTAGTGTTCGGGTATAGCTCTTTTATATCTCCTCGTTTAACTCGTGGATTTTCTCGTCGTCGACGTAAATCTTTATCTCATTTATTACACGCATTTGTTATTTGTTATTGTTTGTGTTGCAATTAACAACCCTGATCGTAACATAAGACTTGTATCTCAAACTGCACAAGTGACCTTATAGCTTGAAGCATAAACATTGACTTCTTAATTAAGATTTTAGTTTAGTGAATGAATGAAGATGGAAAAGTTTTCCAATAACTCATCTATTAAAGCTCAAGCTTATGCTAATAAAAACAACGATAATTTTGCTTGTTCACACTTACGTTGCACCTCACGCATGGGAACAAACTGTACAATGTCTCGAGTGGCTACCCTGCCTACAGTACTCTCCAATCGAGAACCATTATCCGCATCAAGGGTCTGCAGGAATCATCATTAACCAAAGTTTTGCTTCACCAAATATTTGGAAAAATCAATCAGTAGAAAATCAAACGGTTAACTAACCTCCATTTGGGTAAAATCTGCACCACCGACACCAACAATCAGAATGGACAGTGGAAGATCAGATGCTCTTACCAATGCATCTATCGTGTCTTGAAGATCTGTAAGTATCCCATCCTGCACAAAATAGATTTTCGGATAGAATAACTCCATCTTCGATTACAATTGCCCCACTAGGTTCGAGCATTGCCTCTCCTAGGCGGTCAGAGTCCTCGACTAAAGATCGATGTGAACCTCTGGTTTAGAACCTTTTTCATTACCCGTGTTTATTCAAGTGTGCATCCAACAGATATCCGAGGCACCTCATTATTTGGAAAAATTGCAAGCAAAAGATAGGAACTGCCATAGTTTCTCTTTACTCACTGTAAGAATAAGCAATATGTAGTATTTGCCCGCGCTAGATGAAGTGGACTGTGCAGCAATTTCTGCTGCTTGCTTGATCACCTTACTGAAGAGAGTAGGTCCTGCAAGCCCGACGTTGTGGAGAGCACTAGCATAAGTACCCATGATTCCTTCGACTCCTTCTACCTGCTAAAAAAACAGAGAATGGCTTTGAGCTACTACAGCAGAAGTACAGGAGAGAAGAAAATAGCAAAAGTTCTACTCATATCACCTCAGCCCCATAGAAACTACCATTCAAGTTAAAGCAATGAGAGATGGTGCCATCCGTCATCCTTCCTCCAAAGCCCCATGCAGGAAATAGCCTGTCCGAGTCATAGAACTGTATAACCTCTCCAACAGCCATGATAGCCTGCACCAAACTCGGTAATAAGCAACGAGTTCTTGAAACAAAGCGTCACATTAATATACTGATCTAGATAAGAGAAACAGAAGCAACATCAAATTTCCTATGGATGACCATCACAGCTTGGTGATAAAACCACAATCTCTTCCAATGGTTCGGTTCTAAGTTAACTAACGCTGTTGTTCACCATGTCAAATTGAGATTAGTTTCCTAGTTTTCACATTACCTTTTGATAATCATTCAAGCGGCCTGAAGGATCAATGAAATGCAAAGAATCTGGACTGCTAGGATTTCCATTTGAAGCTGCAGGTAAATAGGCGGAATAAGCAGGAGCAGGATCAGTCAGACAAGCACTGCATCACTAAAAGCCAACTTAATTCCAAAATTAAAAAGGTCCCATACCAGTAAAGTCGACAGCGACCATGAAATTTAGCTCAAACCCGCTAGAAATATAATCGATGAAGCTATACATTTGCCTCTCACGAAATGTGTTCACATGTACCTGGCCTTTCAGTACCTAAATTAGCAAAGCTGTTAGAGATAAAAATAAATGTGGAACATGAGTTTGGTATAAGGACTCTTGAGCTTGAATAAGCATAAGCACCTTTTCACGACCATGATGCAGCTTGACGAAATTGGCACCAACTTTTTCGATATGCAACTGCTCCAGATGCCTTATGGATTTCCGAAGTTTACTGTTTAAGGTTGCATTGTGATTGACCAAATCATCATGAAGTAAAATGACAAGGAGAAGTACGAGGAAGTCAAAGAAAAGTTCAAGAAGAAGAAATTATACCCTATAAGTTCGTGTTTGCCATTAGTGTTGAAATCAAAACACTCAATGATTAATGGGTTATCCTGCAAAACCAATAGAGAATTATCCGCAAAGATTTGCTATTGTCAAAATCCTAGTATGCCATGAGGTGTTTATAACTCTTCGCTATATACCCTGTAATTGAGGGTTAGCGAAGTTCATCAATCAGTGATATGAAGACACAATCATTAGCCTTGTGTGCAACTGCCGATGGTATAATCAACAAATCACTAGGATGAGGTGGTAGACATGCCTTGCTCACGAATTGCTGCATAGTCAAGCAAACAGGCTTCCATGTGGGATTTAAGTTGTCATCCACAACTTCTGTCTTGCAAATGGGTACAGGAACCCCGTTTTCGGCAATCCTTGATATTCTCAAAAAGGGATCCTGACAAGTAAAAGGTCTATTAGGTAAGAAACAAATGCAGAACATATTCAAGTATGCCAGTACCATGGAAACATACACTTTTCGATAACAAGTCTTTATTATCCAAGTGGGTGCAATGAAAAACGATCTCCACAGCGTTTTTTGTTGCCACTGTCTCCTCTGCATAAATGGTTAAGGTACCCTGACTACCAGTACGATTTCGGCATTGTAGGTTCAATGATAAACTCCGATCTCTTTTAGTAATGATCTGCAATATAGAGGCACCTTATCAGAACTTAACATATTTCACAATTACAATTCAGCCTAAATGAGTTGAGTGCAGAACTACATAGTAACTTTAACACAGGATTTTTTCATCATCGAAAAGTTTGTCCCAAAAAAAAAAAAAATGTGCTTCAGTGTTGACTAGCAGCAATCTGCTTCGCGCATTCTCCAAGTTCTCTTCCTTTTGTCGGTGGGAATACCTGTGATAAAGCACACGTAGCTTCTCCAATGAAGTCTTGATCAGCCAACTTAATTCCCTGCAAGTATACCAACTTAAAGAGAAGGAAGACACTGTTGGGAAAAAAAAAACCATTGCAAGGATGATCTGAATATGCCCAAAGTGAAGTGGAACAGTGTGCTCTCATTTATTGGACTTGGGGTGAGTTTCGGGAGCATGTGGTTCGATACTAAATCAAGTGAGATATAAAAACCAAAGCACCTGGACAGGTATTTTGTGATATCGAGTGTCGACATCATAGACTTGAAATCTGAATCATCAATAAGAATTTTCATTAAATGTCAATCACAGCAGGGACCCCAAGAACTTTCAGAATGATGCAACCAATTTGGGTAAAAAAATATATATCAGAAGTTAAGCTAGAATACTTACACCAACGTCTGAACAATTTCAAACTGGTAAGCAATAGATATTTTCTGAATCCAAGCAGGATCTAGACTGTTCATGATGACCTCCGTACGACCAACTTCTTCAAGCATTCCGCCGAGTTTCTTGACATATACCACAGCCATCGGATCACTCTGTCAAAATCAAAAACCATGAGTGATATCTCCTATGATGAAGCAACAAGACTTTGAGGAAAAAATGGATATGTATAACAACTATAAACAACGTCAAACTGTAGGATTAACCTAACCCCTAGTGACCAACAGACCAAGGCTAGATACCACTGCAACGCACGCTGCATTACACCCGTAATTCTAGAGGAGTCAGTGAACGGACGAGTATGCATACGACATGCAGATGTAAACAACAACAACAAAATCTAACACATGCGGCAAGTTTTACACTCACACTTCACTGTTCATGGCCCACCGAAGAAGACCACTACCAGAAAACATAACATGCATACCATAAAAATATCAACATGCACCACAGATATCAAAATGATATTGTGAACGATGTCATAATGAACTTAACCTCTCATGCAGCAATCAGCAAGAAGAGAACAGAACATCCTAGTCATGAGGGGTTAAAAGCGACCATGGAATATGCATTAAGGAGACCCTTTCCCAAAGAATTTTGGCAGAAGAAATTTAAAGTTCACGATGAGTTGTTCCAAACTCTGATAAAGAGAGATACATACCTTAGAAATAATATCCAGATCCCTTAGCTTGGCAGCTGACAGCGACAACTGCAAGTAAAGAGTAACACATATGTTCAGCCCGACTAGATTAAATCACAAGTAACAATGAAGAGATCTTCTTAGGCTTTTACATTTTGCTGTCTACAAGATGGAGTTATTGACACCTTCTATATGATGAAAACACTGTGGGCAATGTTGATCAAACTTGAATGCCGCATGATTTACATCATGCTATCAGGGGTAGTTAGTGGTTCTTCATATGCGTCTCTCTATAAAACAAATTTTGTTATTTATTGTGGAAAATTAATTGGCATCTACAGTCTTTGTAAAAAGGAAAATAATCATGTACTGTTTGTTGAAATTGACCTTGGTAGCACACTGATAATTAAACACTCAAAAAATTTACGTTGCACCCCTATGTATCTTATAGGAATCGTCTGTATTTTGCATATCTCAAAGCATCTTCAAAATAAGATGATTTATCCTATGTTACTTATGAATTAATCAAAAAGAATCTAGCTTTAAAACTTGAAAAGCTCTAAATAGGTTCGAATAAGTTTCAACACCATGGGGGGAAAAAAAAAAGCAAGATCTAACGTCTTTATGTTTCTACCATTTTGTTCGCTCACTATTGTTTTAAAATGTGAAGATCCCTATAAATATCCTGTCAGCACATGCATCATAGTTGACTATCACATGTGGGAAATATCGAACTCCCAATTATAATGAACATTAAGTCGATTAAGAAAACACAATCATTTTTAAAAAGACTTCAATATGTACGTGTGTATTCGTGCAACCAAAAAGGACAAAGAGTGGTCCTCGACATACATAATGATAGTTTAACGCCCACTTTTGCAAATTGCAATACGTAATATCAGGATCAAACAGGGGGATTTCTGTGTAGTCTCCTGTGATGTCTTCGGGTTCAATTCAACAAGGGTCATGGTCAAGTCTTCTCAATTCAATAATGGTTATGGTCAAGGAAAGATAGTGTATTCTCTATTCCAACCCTCCAGCACCATACAAATGCTCCCCTGAAGGAAGAAAAAGAACACAAATTCCTACAGGCCCACCTGGCCAGTTATTCAATTAACGGAGAGCAACTTGCAGAGAGCTTTGGTTATCAGCTTCGGTGATGCGGATATTATTTGTATTTAGACACTAAAGACTCGAACTTGACCATCTTATGTTGAATTTCTATAACGTTCGAGCTTCTTGACTTGGAACCACATGATCACAGAGCTCTTATGACCCTGTTTTTAGTCGCAATTCTCGAAAATGTGGCCTTATTTAAGGAGATGCCAAAAGCTTTCGGTAGCATACTGGCCTTTTCACCCAAGGAGAAGCATTGCTAAAACAACATCCAAGGAACATGAAACCTTGACTCCCGGTCAAGGTCATGTCAATAAAAGTTTCCATTCAAGTTGGCCAACTTCTACGCAAGACTAATATTAGTTGTCGATATTGCCATCATAAATCATGAGTTCGAATCTTGTTATGTGCAAACTTCTAAAGATGTTGAGATCCACAAAACCTAGCAACCCTGTTTCCTCGTCCACAAAACCCAACACTCAGATCTAGTTCAATGAGACCCTCAGTGATAACGAGACCCTAACTCAATGCCACTTGAACAAATACAAGCGCCTTTCACCCAAGAGTAACCATTGCCAAAACAGCATCCGAGTAACATGAAACCTTCACCCCAAGTCAAGGTGACGTCAACACAAGACTTTCATCCGTTTTGCCCCAAAATTTCAATTTACGATTCTCCTAAAAGTCAACGAACACTGTTCACAGATTACTCATAGCGATAAATATACCTCGAGTTGCGTAGACAGCGCATTGTATCCCCCGTGCGCCTTGTGAAAGAACTCCACCGCCTCATTGTGTCCTCCTCCGCCGAATCCGCCGCCGGTGGCACTGGTTGTGGTGCCGCCGATCGCCTGCTTACCTCCATTCACGTCGGAAAAGCAGCCGCCCATTCTCCGGTCTCCGGTGATCGATCGTCAAGTTGACAAGATTCGAAGATGTGGTGATTTAATGAAACCCTAATCGAAGCGGAATCTGGTGAGAAACGACGCGGTTGTTGTCAAAAATCACCGCAAGTGTTGGTTGATTTAATGACATCAAAAATTACTTTTGGGATTTTACGGGATACTAACACGGATTTTGGATTTGGTTGGAGTTTCTAAATTCGGGGGGAAAAAAATTACCGGTTTGTTTACTGTGTGATGTACTTATATGAGGTTGATGCATATATGATGATGATAATTTCGTGAGTTGTACTCCTTTATGTTTAGACGTGCAGACGAAGGATTGGTTGCGTGATGGAGACATGATCATATATCTAATGTCACTGAAAAGCTGGGATTGGTTCAAGCTTATGTAAAGCTCATCTTATTCGACTATCGAATATAGAGAATCAACAAGAAAATACGAGAAGAAGTACCTTAATGTCGAACGAAGCTGAACTCCAAAATAAGATGGATAGTAGTCTGACTACCAACTACCAAACTTGATCTTGAATACTCGTTAAGCTTACCAAGCCCGCCCTTAATCACGTCCTTCTACCTGAATATTTAGTTCCGCTAGCTAGGTGATCGACAATACAGTCCAGGGTAGAACGCCAAACTTAATCACAGCTCTAACCATGCAACCAGCACATATATCGACAATCGGACTGTAACACGAGGCCGATGGATAACGAGGAGAGCAAACGAGGGAAGAGCTCTCAGTATTAATGCTGGAGCTGGTGCTGGTACTTGTGTTTACCTTATAGCACAAAATTGAGAACCTTTTATTGCATTGAAGCAAGACTTGACTATTCTCTTCGTGTCTGCGTGACTGTGTCTTCTCATACAAATCCAACCCAAAATATAACTTCCCCCGTGATTGATATAAGGGATTGTTGAGGTTATCGATTAATTCACGTCTCCGATAGATGTGCGTTACACGAATCCAGTACGACAGCATCCTCGTGGCCAAACGATATATCTAATATGATGTAATGTTGTAAAAGACTGAAACCATGAAGAAAGGATGTGTGTAAACCTCACACAGTCATGTCTGGGGAGGAAGGCCGTGTTTCGAGAGGAAGCCATTTTCTTCTCTAGAGCAAACATGGCCATGTCAGAGAGACTGTGTCGGATGCGCACGGGCCGTGCCTTGGACTATGTCAGTGAAATTTATTTATTTAAATCTTGTTATTTTATGGATATATAAAAATACGCACATGTTATTATTTGTCCTTAATAAATTTTAAGGTTTGATTTGAGATTTAATACGATGTAAGACGTTCCGTAATCCGATCTTTTTATAGTGTTTTGTCATCATCATTTGTGATAGGATGATTTATGAGGTTTTTCTTCCGATATTCGAATTTTCCCAAATTAATTTTATGTATTTTCGTTTTAATTAAAAAAATTTCATATTTTCAAATCTTATAGGATATAGCTTGACGGGGCAAAGATCTTATCCATTAATTTCTAAACCCATATCATTCCGCCGGTAGAAGCGTCCCCACTGATGCTTCAACGTTTCCACCGGTCCTGAGAGAGTTCATACTTCTTGGTAAAGTCGATATCACTAAAATGAATTTCAATCTGTGGGAAAAGAAGGAAAGGAATTACATCAAAGCATTCTCAATCAAGATATCGAATTTTCCAACTCTTTTTCACGCGTATCCTCAACTACAGTACACAAGTAAGCAATGAAAAGGAATTTCTTGGTAAAGTCGATATAACTGAAATGAATTTCAATCTGTTGGAAAAGAAGGAAAGGAATTAAATCGAAGCATTCTCAATCAAGATATCGAATTTTCCAACTCTTTTTTACGTGTGTATATGGATCAACTACGGTATATACAAGAAAGCTGTGAAAAGGAAGGAAAAAAATATGAGTGCTGATAATGTTCATGACATATATGATGACGCAGCAGGAGAAAACCTGGACTGTCTTGAAACCTATCAGATAGAACTAAGGTATGACAGGAAAAAAAAGGTTCGATATATGCTGATGTTGGACATGACAAACGCAAAATAGATGGACATGACAAACACAAACCAATAACAGATACAGTAAAAATGTCTCACGCCATTCCTAATGGTTGACGTCCCTAATTGTAATACAATAGAGATGATAATGACGAACTCTATATCATTATCTGATACCTGATAGAACCTCAGTCAAGGTAGACTTTTATATCGATTCCATTGTCAATGATGGACTGAACAACAGCTCTAATCTTCCCCTCAAACTTATCCCTCTCCCGTGGAGTATAAGAAGCAGTGTAGACATCAGCTTCACGAGCCCTTTCTGCCAGAAATCGGCCCACAGCCAAGCACGCGGGTATATCACACCGTGATGGCAATGCTGCCTTGATGTCTTTAGAGTTGGTGCCTGCGACTGCCACTTGTTTGCTCGTCACCCTGTGGGTGATCGAGGCTTGAACAAACCGCTTCGAGATGAAGATGTCCAATGTGAATGGTTCCATGAAGGCCACCGTCCTTTGTTTGAAGGATATGTGTTTGTGTGGATTCTTGGATTTCTTCTCTTTCTGGTAAGTATATGGCCTGCTGTTGTCATCGTCGAGGTAGTCTTCCACCCCAAAGAAGCTTCTCGGTGCTGAATAAGGCTGCAAGAATTGTTGTATCAGAACATACTGCAACACAGAGTCGAAACATGATGCGATTTTTTTTTTCACAGTTCTATACAGAAACAGCCACTTTGAACCAGGTGATCAACAAATCGCATTCACAGATCGCAATACAACGCAAAAATTCAAGTGACGATCATGAACAAACAATACCTGCCCGCTTCTGAAATAACTCGCCGGCACATACAAGCAAGGAGGCCTTGAATTCCTCCCACCATTGCCACACACCCCTTTGCTCACAAAGCGACCAAGAACATTCTTCAACATCTCCTTCGCATCCAAAACACAGCACCAGACTTCAAACAACAAAACCCTACCAAGGAAAAATATGAAGAAACCGATCAAGGCAAGAGTCAGTGAACAATGCCCGTTTGCTCAAACTTGGAGAACAAAAACAAGACAGAAACCCTAAGATCATTTGCAAAGGTTTCCTTAGCTCTATCTCTATTCTACAGTAGTGTTGCAGTATCATTATCCCTATTTTTATATAAAATGTACGCAAGTTTTCCTATTGTGATTCCCTATTCTGATTTCCACTCAATTAAAATATACATAACTCTCCAAATCGTTGAATATTATGCACACAATTTTTTTTAAAATAAAGATCGAACAAAATTAAATCTACAAATCAACAAATTCATAAACAGAAATTTAAATCACAAATTTAAATGATCATAATACTACAAAACCCACAAAAATCAAATCTGATGTGAATCGACTAAAAAAAATTTCATGAACTTTGCGAATCTGAAGCCGACGCCGATGAAGTCGATGAGTTGCTGCCAACACGACTAGATCCCAAATAAATCAGGTGAGAGATCGAACAACATAAACCATGAAATCAAATGTGAACTGTGAAATTGGCTCAGATCAATTTTTTGATTCCCTGTTGATGCGGCGTGGACGAAGATGAAATCGCCCGAAAAAGAGTCTGTCTTTGAAGAGAGAAACGAGAAGAGGAGAGAGAAATCTCATTAGGAAAAAGTGACGTGGCAGAGAAAAAGTGAGATAGAGATCCCTTTCTGGTTCCCTGAAATTGAAGAAGCAAAAAAAAATTTGGGGAATGTTTCGAGGATATAGATCAAGATAGGGAAATCATGGGAGGCTGTTTTTTTGTTGGAAATCTCTAAATGGAAGGGTGAAGCCGCTGTGAGTGCTGCTCTAAACGAGTTTTTTCTTAGAGACAATACGTCGAATAGGTTGTGTGCGTTGACAAGCAACGCTGAATACACCTATCAAAAGGGACTGTAATGTAGAGAGTGAAACAGTTGACATTCTATTCTGCTAGGGAGAAGACTTGGGGGAAAATTTGAGGGAATTGAACCCCGAAACATACCCCAGAAATCGTGATAAAACGAGTAAGGAAAAATTAAGAGGAATCGGGGTGGAAATAATACCTGGTGATAAAATCGACGACACACCGCGCGAGTCCGTCACACAATCTCTTGAAATTTACTTTTATTGCGAGGAATACTGCAAAAGAAGCAGTCACGTCAACCGGGCATTTGGTCTTGTGTGCGAGAGGTCCACACTTCGATTCTCAGAATGTGGGGCCCCCTTGGTCTACAATGTCCTCAATCGAGGCCATGCTGATCTTTTTGTGCAACATTTTTTATTAACTTCATAAAAACGAAGACGCATCAAACAGGTTTATAACACTTATTCTATGGATTACAATGGCATATGGTGTTGTATGTTTTTGATACATTAACCCTCAGCAGATACATACAGCTTTCTCCACGTAAAGAGACATGCCTAATATTGTTACTTCAATACAAAAATTTGAGTGTAACTGTGTAATCGAGCTTGTATGGTAAATCAGGTATTCCTCGCCAAAACTTCCCTGATGAATTCCTTCGGTGCTGAAATGAAACGAAGGACGCCAATGTTACACATAGAAAGTGAATGCCCCAAGAGAGAAATTTGAATCCTTTCTAGATACAAGTAGTTGCGAAGTGTAAAACCAGGAATGAAGATTCTCACCAGGCAAACCAGTGAATTTCTCAAACTGAACAAATGCTTGATTGATGAACATCTCGGTTCCGTAAACGATGGCCGCTCCTGATTCCTGTGCTTCTCTCAGGAGTCTTGTTAACTTGGGAGTATAAATGGCATCGAAAACAAGGGAGTAACGCTTCAAAGCGGCCTGCGGGAACCAACACATGCGTGTAGATATTGTCAGCCGTTGTTTGAGACATTAGCTCAAATGCTACCACACTAACCACTTGATCGCTAGTTCGAAGAGAAGCATGGTTTTGAACTATAACTGATACACAATGAGGTCAAAAAGTCAAGGAACCACCAAGAGTGAAAGCTGGAAGCAGCACCATGCAGTGCGACCAGAGCCCTCAAAGCTAAACGGAACAATACTATCTACACCTTTAGTTTGCCGTTTTAACTCTATATAAATAATGACACTTGTGATGTAAACCTAATAGAGATTCCCTAACGTACTGACACAACTTTTGCTGTGCAACCATGGTTGGTAAGAAGAATGCCCAGGCATTGACACAACTTTCTTGAATCAGGCCGATTTGAGCGTTGCACATATAGTCTACATACAAGGGTCAAGTATTACTCAGAGGCCATAGTGTGGTGAAAGCACTTTATAAAAGGAAATCATGTTCACTTCAACTTCAGCAGATCAAGGTGATACTGGTTAGAAAGATAGTCATAGACAAACCTTGGGCACGGGTGTCTGGTCAATTGCCGGTTTCATTCCAATCGACGTAGTATTTACAAGGATCATCCCATCCTCGGGGTGGAAATCACGTAATGCCTCGAGGGAAAGGGCCTCTCCACCGACTTTGCTTGCTAATTCCTTGGCCTTTTCTGATGTTGAAACAAATAAAAGCATCATCATCCAGTCAGATAATCATGTTAACATGATAAATCATAAAAGCAATGGAGTAGGGAAAGTAAATCACATCGATATTCATCCACTTACATGCAACTATTCACAGAAACAAAAACAAATACATGGAAAATTTCTCCTTCAATTCAAACTAGAGTTCAAGCATTCATCACAGGTACAGGAAACAATTGACGATTCAACAAATGTAAGTGGTCAATTGCATGAAGAATAGAACAGAGTTTTACCCAATGTACGATTAGCTACGACGACTCTAGCTCCCTTTGCGTTTCCACCAAAAGCAAGGGCTTTTCCAGCACCACCAGCCCCTATTACAACAAACAATTTGCTAGCCAATGGGGATCCAGAGGTGGGATTGAAACCATTCATACCTGCAAAATTGTATGAATAAGCAAATAACGAAAAAGTCAAGGTCATAGAAAGGATTAAGCATACGCCATGATAGAGTTAGAAACCTCGCAATCCTTCTTCAATAGCTGCAATAGCTCCTAAATAATCAACATTGTAACCTATCAACTTTCCATCGCTTGGTCTCTTTACCATGCAACTTATAGCTCCAATCGCCTGCATGATTGTCATCCAGGAATCAGTCTAACTGTCCTTTAGCAAAGGTGCAGAGGGCAAGAAACCCGGTTTGTGACAAAACATAAAATCAAAAAGAAGAAGAAGAAAGACTGAGTATAACCTAGCATCAGGACAAAGCTCAAGTACATAAATCATAAATCAGGGGAAGAAAAGGTGCAGTTGTCCTCAGAACTTTAACATGGCAAAAAATGTAGCCCATATGACGGTTACCTTAGCAATAGGATCCACCTCATCGCAACATTCAAGTCCAGCCACCTTGTGCGGAATTGTATAACTGATAAATCAGTTTATCATTACTCATTAGACATGGAAACTGGAGTCATAAGATTTGATGCCTCTAAATAAAGTTCAAGGAGCTGTACCTATATCCGACAAAATCTGGGGAGGAAAAGGTCTTGAGAAAGTTTGCCACATTATCCACTAATAGTGGCAAGTAGATTCCGTTGAAGCCAACGGACTTGAAGGCTGCATTGTATAAATGAGGGCTCTTGCTGTGACCAATAGGATTCCCGATGACTCCATGCACTTTGGTGTCGGGACCTATCTGTCTAAAGTTGTACAATTCCAACAAATCTTTTATCGTAGGCTGGCCAGGAGCTGATACAGCCCCAGCTTGAATCACACCAAATGTGAGACAGCCACCAAATTTTGCTGAAAGTACCCGTGTCATTAACCCCTTCTCTCCCATGGCAATTCCAATAATCGGGACCTACAGTTAATCTGAGAGTCAATAATAACATCTTATAAAACTTTGTATAGGAGACGATCACTTTTGTATAGATGCTCAAATGGGAATAGAAAAACTGTTTAGAATAAGAGATGAAGTCTACATGCTTCGTTTATTTGAAGAGGATCAATGGTTAAGTGTCAGAATCTCTTGCTACTTACGGGTTGGTGGATTCAGATAACCAAAGAATTGAGAAAAAGCCTGCTTACACAGTACCTGAGAATGTGCAAGCACTTGCAAAATACGCGCTGAATCTGTGATGTCCAATGCAGTTGTCGCAATTTTTACTATATCAGCTCCAGTTGCTTGTATTCTCACCACAAGGTCACCCAATTCCTCAGCAGGAGGAGTCTTTTCATAATTGTGAGAAGAGACAATCACCTTTACACTTTCAGGCTTTCTTCCATCAATGGACTTTAAGAACTCATCTGCTACCTTTCAAGAAAAACATTTTGAGTCTTACAGAACTGCACAAGCAGATGAAGAAATCCATACACAATGGAATCAAAAGCGTATGAGCAGAATGCATTCATTTTACAGATCAAAAAAATATGGGGCAAGACATAAGCAGCCAAGGAAACTGACTGAAATAACCCTGAAAGACAAGGTTAAAAAAGAAACACATTTGAGGAGTGATGTTAACAAGTAACCTTAAGTTCAACATCGACGTAGCCGGCTCCCAGCTCTATCGCCCTCCGCAAAGTGCTCAAACGTTTGTTTTCATCACCGGCATATTGACCACCTTCCCATGTTGGCCTGGAAGCAGCACGATGCATTAGACAAGATTTCAGCAAGTATACAGAAGACAATAGGAACCCTTCATCCCCCCACCGGAGGAGATACTCAGAAGACAATTCCAGTACGCACAACCTATTCATGCCATGATCACACGACAACAATCTAGAATCTGGATCAACCACATTGTAGATATAGTAATAATCGCATCTGTGAGGAATGCAACCCAGTCGGTTTAGTGAAATTGTCTGGGGAGCCCGCGACCATGACTATTGATCTCGAATAGGTATCAATAAATCATAGGCAGTCCATGGTCATCATGGTAAATCAATGGATAAGAAAGAGAGTTCCAAAAGAAGGCACAAAGACTGATGTTCAAAAGTAACTGCCCATACTCATTCCCCCAAATAATCTTACATGTGTGTAGACACATATTCGCCAAACCCTTATCGCTGTCAAACTCCTCATAACACCCAAACCGAAACTCAAAACCCTAGCAATATCACAGTAAAACACAACCACAAAACAAACAATCCAATCTAAAACAACATCGAGCCGAGACGATCACCTAAATGTGATCAAGGTAGGCAAAGAGCTTTTCCTAATCAACACCTCCAAGTCCTTCTCCACATCTAACCCCTTCTTCAAATAATCCAACCTAATCTCCACCAAATCCGCTCCTTCCTCCCTCGCTATTTCAATCTGATCAATCATCTCCTCGATCGATTCCCCCATCACCGGCGAACAGATCAACGTCGCATTATTCCTCTTCACAACATCAACTCCTCCTCCCCCGACCATTGCCGCCGCCTATAAAACAAAAACTACCAAATCAGAAATCAAACAATCTGATAATTGATTGATCAATCGCGTTGTAGATCGAAAAGAGAGAGATACCAGTACTGTGTCAATGGTGATTTGACGGAGAGATTATCCAAGTGGCGGCGGCGGCGGCTTGGTGGTGAAGCGATGGAGAATGGAGAGAGGAGGGGTGTGTGGGTGGAGTTGTTGGGGTATATAGAGAGAGAGAAGGGGGGGGGGGGGGGGGGGGGGGGGAGCCATGGTGATGGTGGTGGTTGCATCTGAACTGGGCAGAGTTGGTATGGTACAGTGATTGTGGGGAATGGGAACGTGGTCTCTTGCTTCAGTCCGAAAAGAAAAAGGTAAAAAATGAGGGTGTGGATTACAGTGGATTAAATATTTTCGTCTTTATAATTTTTTCATTGTAAATAACAGAAATAAAATTGAATATATTTTTATTTGGATCTCAAGTTGAATACATCTCTCCCTCCCAATATCCTGTTTATAAATATACCCGCAGCGCTACATTGTGTTGATGTATTCACACCAAGCATTATTATGACACATATTTTGATAAATTTCGATGAGTATTAGATTACCTGCAGCTCGTAATATATACAATCAGCACTCTGACTTGAACAATTCAATGAAGGCTTTCAAAATCGCGAATGGAACAGATGGCCTTCGCAATCAAGCTCTATGTCATTAACGGTCAAAGTGTTTGTCTTATGGGTTGTAATGTTAGTTGATCAAACTATCCTACGACAATGATCGACCCATGGTCAGTCATGGTGCTGATTTTCGGATGCAATCTGGATTGCTACCAAACTTCCCCATCAATTTGTTTACACACTTGCATTATCCTAAATCAAAGACCATCACAGAGTCTAAGTTTGAATTCCAAACCACCATTTGATGCTTGAATGATCAATCCAAATGAGTCAAAACCTCTTCAAGACCGCCGCGATGTCCATGAATAACTCTTGCGTTATTCACGTACCTAGCGGGATGAATCAGGAGATAGCGTCCTAAGCCTGTTACATGCTTCAAACATCGTGACTCAAATGACTATCATCCCTTAGAGAGATCAGTAATACCGTAACTCAAAGACAGAAACAGCTGAAAAACCATGGCTTGATGGATCATATGGATTTCCAGGACAGACCGAGATATAGTTGATGATCATAGGAATATCAAGTCTCTTTAGCTCCAAGGCGGAAATGAGCCAAGCAGTCCTGATGCTTGAGCAGCTATTTTGGTCGCGAATGATGCATCTGTTCATCAAGCTACTTTCAAAGCACCGCCCACAACTTAACTCGGACGGACAAGTCGAGCCCAGTATTATTATGCGACAGTCCTAGACTAAGGTGTTTGGGAGTTGGAAATGAGCATCAGGCTCTCCTGATGTCATAGAAAAAAATATCGACTGCTCCCAATCACGACTAATGAATAATAAGAACTGCTATTCTTTCTAGGAAGAAAAACGAGGCAGCGGCATGGATAAACCCTCTTCATAAAAAGCTGTACAAATAGCATCTAAACTCCCTGCAGCTTTAAAATCTACGGGATCAGCAACTAACATACATCAGATTTATATGCACAAGATAAGATTCACGTGTGAGTCGTAACTTGTAATCAGGTCAGCATCCCCATGTGAAGCCTAAATAACGGAACTGTAGGCGTAAACTGCATCCCTAACTTCCAACAACACTGCGACGGCTACTTCTTGTTGGTCTCCCAACGTAGTACATGGGGCCTGGAAAACACGACCTAGCAAAGCCTGCTGAAGTAAAACAGTCACATTGCTTGGTCATCTTGAGTACTGAAACAAGGATGGCTCACGGCTACTCTGGTAAGAACCAGAATATTTCCCAGGAGTTTGACACTCTAGTTTGCTTAGTCCCAGCCCTTTCTGGATTAACATAAGGTTCCTAATGTTGCTGGCGGAGATGTAGAAGCAGGACCAGTTCCCTGGCAGCAGCTGGAGTTGATAAAGTCTCAAATCTACATTTCATCATTAGAATGCACCAATGACCGGAGGTATTGGGTTGCTGTTATGGACAGTAGTAGTGGGCGCCCCACTCGGTAATTCCGCACTAGGGTGTCGTTCAGTAGTAGCTTCAGTAGGGGTCGGGTTGGTGCTAATGTAGGAAAAAGTTGTATCACCATCCATGGGACGAGGAACACTTGGTTTCACGACAAGGTGATCGTAAGGAGATGAGAGAGTCATACCAAGGTCACAGTTAGAGGCAGGACAAAAATCCATGTCCATGTCTTCACCAATGCCGAGCTCAGGTTCCAGTGAGGTGTCCGAGCTCAAGAACAAGGTAGAATCGCCAACCAGCTGACTCTCATGAGATTGCTGTAGTTGAGATCGGTACCTGCTCTTCTGCATTCTCAGCAACAAGATTAGTTGCCTGAGTTTATTGACTGGGTACTCAGAGTCGAGCTTGTATTCCTTGACTCATTTGAGAACAGCAACCAGAGCATCCAACTTCGTGTCAATGACCTTACACTGCAAATAGAATATCTCAAGCTCATATTTATGGTATCCAAGTATCAATGGCTCAAGAAAAAAGGAAAAAGGAAAGAGAAATCATACTAATAAAACTACAACAATTACCTCTTTTTCTATGGTAGGCCTCCAGCGCTGCAAAATTCCTTGGACTCAAAGAAGGTAAGATGCAAGTATGCCCTTAAGATGGGAACAGGAGGGAACCTGTCGGGCAGCTCGAAAGCGAAGACTAGTCTTATAGCGTCAAATGGTCGTCCGCAATCCATAAGCTTTTGAATGATATCTGCCATAAACAACAAAAATTAGATTAATGAATGCCATGATTAGATACGGCAAAAGCCAAATTCTTTCTGCCAAGTTCGGCAAGAGAAAGAAACAGCTGATACGATAGCAATAGCAGGCATCAAATTCATCACATAATAGTGAGAAACGCCATAGAAAAGATATATTCATTACATAATGACTAATGAGCAATCAATGAAAGCCCATTATTCAGCGGACAGAAGATACTCAAATATCTAAAACTCGTAACTGCTCCGAAGTGCTTCAAAACTTCATTCAGTGGAAATGGATGATACAACCACGATACTGCATGCCCTGGTTAATGGTGACTACGCATGAGTGGAAAAGAAAGATGCTTCCACACACAGACAAGGAAATACGACCTGCTTTCACCATTGCTCAAGAGGGTAGTTTCCAAACAGGTCTTAATCTCAGTCATATGTTGTGCATAGTAATCCACAAACTGCGCAATACGAGATCCGAACTCAAGTTAGCTAGTTAGTAGCCTAGCATACTTTCAGCACAATACCTGCCTGAACCAACTAAACTCAAAGTCGAGCTAAGACGAACGGTCTGAAAATTGATTTAGATTTCAAAAAGAAAGGATATGCATCGTGCACATCCACAATTCTAAGATAAAATTTCAGCCATACTCAAAGATAATATGTCCAGTTTCATGTAGTTCAAATAAACTTAGATAATAACCAAATAAGGGCGACTCCAAAAAGGAAAAAAATGTTCTGAAATCTGAACCAAAAACAAAATGCCTTTAGCTTGCAAATCCAACCAAACAGACCAACAAAACAGAGTGTAGGTAGGGGACAAACCCAAGAGCACAATGCAGCACTGAGCCTATCTACAGTAAGAAGGGAGTAAAAACGAAGGCTTAAGTATCATAATCATCATACCACGAATGAAATGTGAGAACTACAGTAAATATCTTCATTTCTACTGCTCGCATCATTAAATGAGGATTTTGTATTTTTATGTAATGGCAAAGGAGGAAACTACGAATTCAAAGCGAAAAGGAAATATAGCAAGATACTATATCGTGATCTAAATGAACCAATTAATCACTGTGCATAATCCTGATGTAATACTTCTCAAACCCTAACGAAAGAAACTATATCATGCACATACGAACAATGACTTAGGTCAGACAGTAGATGCATTTGAACCCCTCGCAAGTAGGCTGAACGTGCTAAAACAAAAGAAGTTACCACGGACAGAAATAGATAAAACATTCAGGTGTCAACTTTTATGTGAAACCTGGGATCCTAGTCTCAACCGCTCCAGTATATAACTTCTCAAAAACAAAAGAATGCTGGAGGATAAAACAGTGCTTGACAGAACCATCAAGAATAAAGCATCTCTTCCGCAACAATTGCTTAGCTTCAATAAATGTTTACATTTATAAATTTTCACAATCAGACCATCGATACCATAAGACATCAAGCCTGGTCAGGTTCAACTAAAAGAGTTCTCGCTCCTCGGTCCTATTAATAATATAAACAAGAAAGATTCAAATGAGGACCTGCAAACAGGAGCATAAGATTCAAAGATGAATAAAACAAAAAGGTATGTTCATGGGGAAAAACATCCAGCAACTGGCTTACCAGTATACAAGCAGCCATTAGTGGTATCCCCCAAGGCATGAACATGAAATCCATGAAGCCCGGGACTGAGGCCAGCCAGATTTCCCGTAACAGTGGTTGGACCTAAACCACAAACATAATACTTCAGCAAAGAAAACAGGGTTGTCCGAAATGTATAGAGTCGTCCACATTACCTTCGCCTTCCTGGTTGAAGTAGATGGTGCCAGTGACACCCGCGCTGCTGGAGAGAACAGCGACACCCTTCACCATTTTTTCAAGTGATCTGTAGAAATCAAAGTAGTTATTGCACATTAAAGATTGGGGGAAAAACACAAGTATTTAGGTCGTGAATTCAGGGTTGAGAGAGAGTAGAAGATATGTGCTTTGAAGGTTAAATCATAAAGAACAAATAATCCAAAAGAGCAGCATCATCATGTAGTGTTTCTTTAATTCCAGCACAAATGCGAAACTTAAATACTTTGAAGCTTATGCCAAAATAAATAGCAGACACCTTAAATTTTCAGAACAACGCTTCGTAGTTCTTACAACTATTTTGTTCCATTCACGGGCAAAGAATACAATACAATACCCATCCTATGGGTTTCATTTCTCAGAACTTCAATCAAGGAGTCACCTAACTAGTCCAAAAAAAAATCCAAAAGGAGTCGAAGATGAAAGCTAGGTCCCGTTTCAGCTAATTCTACGAAGACAACATGTGGATAATATAAACTCATCCATCGTCGACTCGAAAATCAAACTTAACTAGTTACACCACCCAAATCCATAATCCTTTCCCAGGTCATTCAACCTCCAAAGAGGGGACAAAAGGATTGCGCACAAGCAATACAATCTTCCAATCATATCAGATGTCTTCGCAGAGACTAGAATCAAGATGATCATGAAATCAACTCCCAACTACCAACACGATCACGAAAAGAAGCAGCTCAAAAATCACAAGGTGCTACCAAAGACAAAATTGTCCCACAACATAGAAGCAACTAACTTATAATCAGTTGTCCAAAGTTCCATAATCTAATCAGTTGTCCAGTCAAAACTCTAATCCATCGATCTAATCTGGCTGGTAAATTCACTCAATTCTCCAAAACAACTTTACTCTCTAATCCCTATCAAAATGGACTGGCAACATGTGCAGAACACAAACCCTAACTGGAAACTAAACAGAAAAGAGAGTCAAAATGAGAAAAAGAGAAGAGAGTAGTACCTCAGAGCACCCCTTTGAGAAGAGTCGGGGGATCAACCTCACCCATGGTAAGCGGTTGAAGTGGAGATTTCAATCCATCAAGTTGAGTACGATGTTATTTTATAATGAAAAATCCGTTAATTAAAATTAATTTAAAGATCTTTCGAAATCAGCGAAATCAAATGTGCTTCGGCAACTGATGATGAGCAGAGTGAACGTGGATCGTATATAACGGCAGTGGGAGATGATCAAATGATCAATTGGGAATTCAACGGTTTTTCTCTTGATAATACTCCTATTACCTTCCTACCCCACTTACCATTATTTCATAAAAGTACTGTGTACTTATTCTATGCATAGATATCTTGTGTGACATGAGTTTAGTAACGTTAGTTTCTCTGGACCCATTCATCCCGTGACATTAGAATGGAACTTCCTCGTGTCTCCAGAGAAGGGAAAAGAAGAAGAAGAAGCATGACATATGAGATAATCAAGTCGCGGAGGCCTAACTATACCTGATGGCAAGTAGTGATGGACCATCTTACGTCAGAGATTAGATTGAACACGCACAATTTGAACAAGTTTTCATGATTTCATGTTAAGAAACTCGGTTGGAGTTTTCATTTAGAAGTGCCTTCATCATTCCAAATTTTTTATGATCTATCTAAAATAACACCATTTGTATTTCTTCATTTTTTTACAAATTATAAATTATCATTGAAAAAAAAAAAAAAAACAAAAGATCATCGTCCCGTCATATATTCGATCAATATTTACCTACGTTACAATAATTAATTATGGGATGGAAGTCGCTTTTCGGAAATTACGGGGGCACGGAGAGTGGTGAGGAGTGTGTGCCGTGCCCTGTTAGTAGCCGTTGCCCGGAAATCGGTCTACTATTATTCCGCGTCGAGTGGAGTCGATCGCATCATCGATGGATGATCCGTCGTCACTGTCCGGTCATTCTACGCTAAACTTCAGGATCTCACCTCCACCAACAACAACAACAACAGCAATGGGAGAAGCAGACAATGACGACGACGAAGTGAACAAACCCTAGATTTCCACACACATTCTTCGATCTCATTCCAACTTTTACCGTTCTTCTCCCTAGATCCCTTGCCGTTGATTCATTGCATTATCTGGTTAGCTTTTTTCTCGATGACGCAAAACGCTTGGTTAGATTATCTATGGTTTCGTGGAATTCAGACCTGATACGATATCATTGAGTATATGCTATGTTGTCATTATCTGGATGCAGAATCGGCAATCGATAATGATCTTTGTTTCACGTGCTGCAAATTTTGTCAACGAATTCGATGAACATGTTGACTTGGTGATTTTTAAGTTTTGCATTCGCAGTATTTTCATTATTGTGCTCATGGAGTCAATAGTTTCTTAGAAGGCGCTACCATCGATAGTGCAACAAAGACATGGCGAGATTTGGGATATCAGAATTTGGTTGAGTTTACGGGTTCCTTCATCGGTTATTAGAATGTAGCAGATGTTGATGAGTTTTCCTTGTGGGATCCTGTGCTAGGTATGGATTGGACGAGAGGAGCGATGGAGTGGCAGAAGAGCAGCCTTGACAGCCCAGGAGCGGCAGGATCGCCCATGATGTCCCCTCTTAATCGCCATGTTCGGTCCTCATCGTCTGGCCTTGCGAACATGAGGAAGCCACAGAATATGCAAGCCAAGGCCGCAGCTCAGAGGCTTGCTCAGGTAATGGCACACCAGTCAACTACTGATGACGAAGACGATGAGGACGATTTTGCATTAGAGTATGGTTCGAAGGGTCTGGGGCTTGCAGCCACTGGAAGGTCTATTAGACCTCAGACTCCTACGGTAATCTAGCGGCATACCAATCATCAGGCTTCAACTTTACATGGAGTGTACACTTGTGTCTTTAGTATTGTTTGGATTGTACTCCTCATCACTTGTGACTTTACCACGACACTAACTTGAAAAAACCTGTTATCAGTCAGTTCGTCCAGCAGTTGAAAAACCTTCCCCTGCACGCCCTTCGGTGACTGGCCAACCATCCCTTTCTGTTAGGACGGGTGAACAGACCTCTGTAGTTGGGAGACCATCACATCCAGCTAGTGCTGCTTCTGAACAACCGTTGTCAGCCCTCTATCCATCTCCAGCCAGATCACCTCTGGCACTCGGCCAAGCAGAGCAACCAATATCTATGCGGACAAATATGACTGTAAACAAACCCGAGCAGCTTATGCCTTCACGATCAACTTTATCTATCAATCAGCCTGAGCAACCTCCATCTGGGAGATCAACCACGCCGATCAACCATGCAGAGCAGCCTCTATCAGGACGATCTCCGCTCTCTTTTCAGAATCAAGATCAGCTTTTTTCGGGGAGATCAGTGTTGCCTTCTAGCTCCACAGAGCAGCCTCCATCTGCGCGCTCTTCAGTTGGAATCCGTCCTAACCTGGGAACCAAAGCAGTTCCTATGGTGCCCCCTGCAGTTACAATATCTTTGAAGCCGCAAACTCTCAAGAACCCGGCAGGAGCTCAGGGTGAGATCAGAAGAGATAAAAGGTGATATACTGTATCTGCTGTCAAAGATGTCCATGCTGAGAACTTGCATTTCTAACTACAAAGTTGTCAACTGCTTTCGATTGCCTTATACTGCTTTCATCTTACCATGGCAAGAAGCCCTGTGGTTTATACTCGTAGTTCATGCTTTTAAACCACATCTCTGTATTTTCTGACTTATTGAGTTGAGTTTCTCTGGTGTGCATCATTCTTGCTGTTGGTCATCAAATAGATTATCCATGGACTGGGGAAGCATGAATGTGCGAGAACCTAAAGAACCTCAAACTCAGCTATCTTCGACAGCTCTACAGGACGAGGTATGGTTACACATTACTCTGAATCATCGATGATCATGAGATGACCATATTGTTTAAAATACTGAAATCAGGTTGGTGTCGAATCTTTCTGCCATAATAATTCAGGAATCCCTGTCTCTATGTGTGTCGTGCTCTTGGTTGCAATAAACTTAGCATTTCCTTTTAGTTGTCTATTTTTATTATGGATCCTTACATCACTATACAAATTTCTATTTCAAGATATCATTTGCATGATGTTAAGTTATTTTGCAGCTTGATATGCTACAGGAGGAAAATGATAATCTACTTGAAAAGGTAAAAAACTGCTTCTTTTGGTTGTCTAGGAAATCGTTAGCTTGATTCAGTTGGGCGGCTTGCTTAGATGCAGAAACTAAGATTGTAGTAGAAGGATTGTTGAGTTCATACTCAATCTATTCCTTTATCCTTCCCTAAATTATTTTTGCTGGCATCGTTTTCACTTGGCATTTGATCTGATCCTTTTTCCCTCAGCTTCGACTTGCAGAGGAACGGTGTGAAGAAGCAGAAGCACGAGCTAAGCAGCTTGAAAGGCAGGTAAGCTTTTGAAATGTCGATGACTCTTGCCTTGCCATTGTCGTCCCCCACCCCACCCCCACAAAAAAAAAAAAAACAAAAAAAACAAAACAAAAACAAAAAGGGAAGAAGAAGAAGTTGCCTTGCCTCATTCGAATGTTAACACCTTCTTTCAGGTTGCTAATCTTGGAGAAGGAGTGTCTTTAGAAGCTCGGCTTCTAAGCAGGCAAGCATCCAACCTAAACAGTAATGTGTATCAATTCCATATAAATTTATCCCATTGAAGCTGCTCATACTTTCTTTCCTATCCAGAAAAGAGGCAGCGTTGCAGCAAAGGGAGGTCTGTTTCTAGAAATATAGAAGTCTACATCGTCAGTTTATGGCTTCAGTTAACGCAAGTTGTTTAACCTTTTTTAGTCTTAACTTCCCTTGGAATCACCGGTTGACTTGCTATCTTATGATACCATGTTGTTTCTTCAATCTGCTGCAACATAACGTACCCGCATACTACTGTCCATTACACCTGCAGGCAGCTTTGAGAGTTGCAGCACAAACAACACAAGCTAACCAAATTGGAGAGTTGGCTGTTCTTCGGATGGAAGCAGAGGTATTAAGCATGCAGCATCTCCATTTCCGTTTTAACTTTATACCATGATTCTTTTTACCTGATTTATTCATAGCTTGTATTATGGTGTAGACTGCAAGGGATGAGGCAACTTCTGCTTTGGGACTACTCCAAGAGTCTGAGACGGAAATACGATCACTTCGATCTGCTGTTCAAAGATTAAAGTTGACTCAAGAAGAGATGGTCTATAAGCAGTTCATATGCTTTATATGGCAGTTCTTCAATTATTGGCATCCACTGATGTCCTTCATGGCTTCTTTACAGGAAGAGGTTGTTCTTAAGAGATGTTGGCTTGCTCGGTATTGGGGCGTATGCATCAAATTTGGTAATGTTTTGGCCTCATTTTAGCATTTATTGTTTCTTGTGATCTCGATTGTCAAGATTAGAACTATGTCTTTCATAGAATCCCCTTATAGAGGTCATCCTAATAGTTTGTCTTGCACAGTATAAGGGATATCCTTCTTTGCATTTTTCCTGAACCTAATTTGAACTGAAAGCAGTGGCTTATCCATCACAATTTTTATTCCTTATTTGTTCACCACCTCTCGGGTAAGTTTTACCTGGTTTTCTATCAGATGGTATTCATTTCTTAATTGTTGCTTCCTGCTTCTTTGCACACTTATACTAAACCACATGTAATGCATGATTGTCTGAGTTAAAAAAGCTCCCTTCTCTTTCTCTTGTCGCTAGAAATTAGATATGTTCAGCAAGATGTCTGATATGTCATCCTTCTTTTAAGGTCTTCATCCTGACATCGCAGAGGCAAAATACGAATTTTGGTCATCTTTTGCCCCACTTCCCGTTGAAGTCGTATTAGCAGCTGGACAGAAAGCAAAGGATGATAATCAGCCAGGTAGAAAACCATTTGTTTAGTTGACTGTTTTATTGCATTTCCCTTCTCTTTTGCGGTTTCCTTTTGCATTTTTCATGACTCTGCTGCTGTATCAACTTTTGATAAATACCCATGGAGTGTCTGGCAGTACCCAATGATGTAGAAGAAAGAGGGAAATTTCTCCAAGATAACAATGAACGTTATGGAGAGGGAACTGCCGAGACCATGCTTTTAGTCGATAGAGGTCTGCGAGAATTGGCAATACTGAAGGTTGGTATATGATTCTGTACTTCGTATTTTGTCAATAAACCGGTTTTGTTTGCTTCATAAATTTCTGTGAAGTTGGTCAGACTATCTCTTTAATGCTTTGATATTCAGTAGTCTGTTATGATCTTTATTCATTGTCTACGTCTGTTTCAAGTAATATAAACTGCAAACTTGGTCTATAGATTTAATATTTTGATATGAAAGGCAGAATGCTTTTGGTTTCCTTATCCTAGAAAAAAGGAACTTGTTTTGTGTCCTATTGCTAGTTTAACTTTGGTACAGTGTCTGGATCTCTCTTGTAACGGCCGCTTGTTATGTGATTTTCTTAAAGGTAGAAGATGCGGTTTTTGTTGCTTTGGCTCAGCAGAGACGTCGAAACTTAAAATTTACTGTTGCAGGTATGGTCATTTTATTTGTTCTCCATAAGCATTTCTATTTGACCCCTGGGTTCTCTTCTGTAATTTAGCCCTCCCTCGTAACTTTGAATTTAGGCACGCTCAATATTCATGCAATTGTCCGGGGCCGCTATCCGATGACAATGATTCCAGTCCTTCTCCAGTCATTCTCATGGAATGTTAATGGTCCTTGGCATATGAACGCATATTTTTTCTTCAATTTATGTTAATTTGGCTTTTTGACCTATAAGTAGAAGCAGCAGTAATTACTTGTTACAATTGGCATCCAAATCATGTGATGGCGGACCATCTCATTTCTTCGCGTGTATATAAGAGAAGGAAATCAAAGACCAATAAATGAAAAAAGATTGTGTATGCACAAGCAAGAATATCTTTGGCAAAGAAAAATTTAGGCGTGATTCACTATTCATATACGTTTGATTTTCTTTAGATTTATTTTGTCTTGTTTCTTGTTTCTTGATTTTGTTTTGTTATTTTATGGGCAAGAGTTAATTCTCGAGTCTATAAAATCCCAAGCTTTGTTATTGTAATCGTCATTGAATAATTGTATGAAATTGAAAACTTTCTTGAAATCTATCTCAAGTTCTTCTCTTCCCTTCTCTAAATCTATCCCTAATTCCCTTTCTCTTCCCTCGTCCTACATCATCATGTCATTTAAGGTACCTTCAATGTTAGCCTAACATTTCCTGTCTTCGTGGTTATTGAGTTTGTAGATGACTTGTGCTCGCCACTGGACATTCACAAATATGTTGAAGCATTTGGTAAGTTCTGCTGCATTTTTAAAGCTGTTTCGTCCTTAGAACATCTTTCTCTCTTGACAAAGCGACTGAACAGCTAGAAAAAAAGTTATGAAGGGTTTGTTAACTGGTCGAATGTCTTGTCCGATATTCAGTGTATTTTCTCTGATACTGACCAAACAAATGGAAATATAGATGTATCTGGACACTCGTTTCTTGACCTCTTCTATATTCAGTTTATCACAAGGCTATTTTTTTTCTTTTTCTTTTTTTACAGAGTTGTCGGAGGAAGAAGCAGAAGAAGTGCGGTTTAAGCAGGTGTTGTGTTTTTTTGTTTCTTTACCATTTTACATATTGTTTGACAAACAATTCCCAAGAAGAGAATGTTTCCATGATTTCTTTTGCTGGAGCGTGACAAAAATCTTTTTACTTTATGCGCGCAGGCCTGGCTTACTTATTTTTGGAGAAGAGCGAAAAACCATGAGTTGGAAACTGACATAGCTGAAGAAAGGTTGCAGCATTGGATCGACCAAGGCACTCGGACACCTACGTCGCATGATGTAGTTGATGGTACGTTACTACGGATATCTCCACCATGATGATGTGTTTGCAACTTGAGCCTTGGTCATTGACCGACCAGCGTCGTATTGCACTATTGTTTACGCTGTGATTGTGCTTCCGTGTTCTGTTTCTTTTCCAATGTCAACAGCGGAGCGAGGTTTGATGGAGCTGAGGAAGCTGGGAATCGAAACAAGGTTGTGGGAAGAATCACGAAAATGGCTTGAGCTTGAATCGCATACTAAAAATCAAAGCGACATTGACTTCTGATCATTTGTTTTCTCTTAAGATGTATTTCTGTTTTCTCTTGTTAAGCTTCTGTTTATGGTATAGAGTTGGATCGCAATGTAACTTGGAAACTCAGATACACCAGCAAAAGTTTTGTGCCATTAGGTGAGGGAAACTGGTGTGCAGCAAAGCGACACCATTGAGGAGTTTGATTGTCTAAAAAGTTCACTAGGAGATATTGTATTCTTCTTTAGAACTGCCAGCAAATCTTGTCGTCGTTGTATTTGACAATTAAGAGTTTTCATTCCGGGATTGATGGACGAAACATATGTTGATGATGGAAAAATGTTGTCTACTCCAGCAAATGGTGTATAATGAAGTGTTTTGGTTTCATGAGACCATCTGTTTTTCACATACAATAATTTGGATTTGTGATCAATTATGACATATGGATGAACGTTTAAAAATGTTGTAACGTTTATGTTATGGAAAGATGATTCAATTAAAAGTAAATCAAAATACTCAAATTATAATCTTAATCTGAATCAGAAATATAACAGCAGGACCGATCCCTGGTTATGCATAAAATTTAATTTTTATATAAGCGAAAACTTTGAACATGTCAACCACCACCAAACTCGAGAAACCAATTCACGAACAAACACCGTCATATATATCCCATAAGCCATCAGCAAAATTCCATTTCCCCCAAATTTCTAGGGTTTCAACACCTCCCCCAAATGCTCTCCTAAAACCCTAATTTCTCCCCCTCTCACCATGCGAAATCTCCTCCAATCCTCGAATTCTACGGCGATCGAGGACGGCGGCGGCGGGATCAGCGGATACAGTCATAGATTGTACGGGTGGTTGTTGGAGTGCCACGGGTTCTGGCACAACTCGGCTTTGATCTTCGCTTCGGCGGCGTTTGTGTTGTACTTGGCGTTTCAGGCGAAGAGGAGTTATCGGAAGCTTTCGATTGGGAGATCGTATATTATTAACTCGTATTATGGGATTGTGTGGAGTGTTAGTTTGCTCAACCTCGCTTGGTGCGCTCTACAGGTCCTGTATTTTTTGGATTCGATGCTGATTTTGTTTCGAGTAGTATGTTTGAATGGGTTGTGGTTAGGTTCTGAGTGTATGATTTGTGGTGTGCGAGAGGAAACTCGGTGATCTAACAGAATAGTTCGATGAAAATGTTGTATGAGATGATTGATTTGATTGTGCCGTATTTACTTGCTAACTTGCGACTCGAATGGCACCAAATAGTGCCCTTTAGAGCTTAATCAATAGATCAAGAGGAAACTCAGTGATTTAGTAAGACCAGTGAGATGGAAATCTTGTGTAAGATGGTGCGTTTGATTGACATGTGAGATTGATATTGGTTTCGATCATGTATTAGTATGCCGACTTGGTTACTTGCATAGTTCCAAATGATCCCCGTGAGAGCCTAATTATTAGGTGAAGCAGTTATCGCATTGATGTGGTTATAGTTGGATGCGTTTTGACATTCTTTTATGCATGTCAATAGTCATAGTTAATGGATTGGATATTGTTTGATCCGTTCATGCTTGTTTGTTTGATGCAGACTTGGGAGTGCACTCCAGGGAAGGAGTCAGCCTGGAATATCCTGTCTCTGTTCACCACTTCTGGTATGCTGTTTCTGGAAGTGAGCTTGATTGCCTTCTTGCTTCAGGGTAATTATGCCACTGGTTTGGATGCTTTAGCACGGACTTTTGCCATATCAGGATTGGTTGTTTGTGTCGATATCTTCCTGAAGGTATTTTCTGGTCACTAGTCTATACTCTAGTCTGTCTCTTTCTTCATTGCAATGGATGTTTGCAAATCACATGAAGTCTTCTTTAATGTTTTGCCGCTATTGTTTGTACCTTTATCTGCAAACGGCGACACCTTAATACCTATTCCTCCTGCACATGTCACATGTGTTTCATTTTGTGACCTATGTTTCATTGTGCTTCAGGATAACTGATGTTATCATATTTGAAATTGAGACATTGTTAAAAATTAAGAAAATGCACACTGAATATGTGCATTTCATCTTGCTTCTGGACTACGTTGCTTTTTTAACTTTTAGTTAGAGAGACTAGAAATACTCTCTATCATCTTTAAGAAAGTAAAAGTTGGTCTGCGTTTCTATCTTGATGATGGCTGTCTTCCTTTGATAAATTTTTCATTTCTTCAAGGCTCTTTTCTTGTTAGCAGGTTTTCTGTCTTAACCTTGATATGTTCCAACATACCACTGGCTTGTCCCATGGTGGACTTCAATCCTTAGGCAATACAGCAATTGTAAGAACTTGAAAAGGAAGCCAAGAACAGTATGATGCTGGCCACATATGCTCGCTTGTGGATAACAAAAGAAGCGAGATGGCACCAAAAAAAAAACACAGAGATAGCGCATCAGTTACGAGATGATAAAAATGATAGTAGCAGTAAGAGTAGAAATAGTACTTTGAATGTGTAACATCATCATGGAGGGCAAGAGAAAGAGTGCTTCCATCAGTGTCATCCTTGAGATTTTATCATGGAATATTTTTTTTTCCCTTACGGAGCCTCTATGTGAGAACCTGATACTTGTGCGATATCTTTATGAATCCTCTGAATAAAATATGAGTTAAAATTTAAAATGGCATATTTTCTTGGACTGCAAATTCGTAGCTTTGAAAGAAATTATCGATTCAGTTTTGGTGGAGGGTTATTGATGTTTTGTGAGGTTTCCATCAATATTCAGTGTACAAGTCATTGTAAAGCCATCCTTTGCTCATCCTGAGATTATGAGAATAGCTAGAAAAATGACAGTCTTACGTTGCAGGCAATTTATGTTTTTGGCTTCGGGATCCCAATATTCATCGAGAATGAAGATCAGGCCCACCCAGTGAAGTGGGGGTTGTGGGTTCTCCACAAGCTACTTCTAACTGCTGTGTATGGCTTAATACTCTTCATGTACCATTCCAAGTGGAGAGAAAGATTACCGGGTATGTTTATCCATGCCTTGCATATTACAAACATGAATGTAGTCTAATGCATTTCGTTAACAACAGTGAGTAACCTCTCTACTATTGTGAATTGTGCAGCCAGACCTGCTTTTCACAAGTATGTCGTAATCATGTTCTCCATAAACGCAGCAGCACTTTTTGCTTGTGGCCTAACTGGAAATGGAGCGGGATTTGGATTCTGGTATCTGACTTTTCCTTTTTTCTCATCTCATCTTGAAGTTGGCTTTTCATGCAAGATGGTTATTGTATCTCTTGATTCTTTTACAGGTTGTATGACACCACCGTCATTTGCTACCATGCTTTTTACCTGCCTCTTCTATATGTGACGTTTTTGGCAGATTTCTTTCAGGTATTCTCAATTTGCCTTTTGAAGGCTTATTCAGTGACCATCCTTTTGTTTGTTACATCTGAATGTGATTGTTACCGATTTAGTTAAGATTCATTATCACCTGGATCTTTCATCCTTGCAAGCTGCCTTTCCTAAGTATATCGAGCATGTTATGCGAGAAAAAATCCTTATGAATGTGTAAATAATAAGCGTTAATGCATTCTAACTCCCAAGCATGCATCATAGATCTTTCCTGTGAATAGTAAACGTTGGAAGTCCGGCTGTGGAAGCGTAACTGTTATAGATTTGTTTGCTTCGTTTTGCATGGACAAAACATCTGTTGTAGGAATTGATGGCTTGCTGATGATTTCTTCTGTCTTTCCTTGGTTGAAAACAGGAAGACGACTTGAATTTGGAAAATGTTTACTACTCTGAGATGAAGGATGCTGGCTTTTTCGATGCGGATTGGGATTGATCTGAAGACGACTTTCTTGCTAATTGATGTAAAAAACTGAAAAAAGTACTGTTCCCTATGGTTTTATAGGTAGTTCCATGAGATGACAATTTGACCGAATTTGTTGTAAAACATTCTGCCCTTGTGAAGTATATAACATCAGTGTGCCGCAGAGTGACTGGCGTTTCATTCTTCTTGTGTTGCTTTGGGTGATTTTCCTTTGCAATGTGCACCAAACAACATAGATAATACGCCAAACTGGCATCGCGTTTGGCTGAAATTATACACTGGTTGCAAATTTCATAACAAAAAGTTATGACAAAAATGAATTCCCCAATCCCTTATCAAAATCCTGCCTCAAACCCAAAACACATAATATGCTTCAAAAAGGTACATCTTCGTGTACTTGCAATCTGCAGATTTGAATAGCTTCGACCCCAAAACTTAATAAGTTGCAACCAGCCTCTCATTGTTCTCCGACAACCTTTCGCCCAAATTGTTGTCGCTCTGCTCTACAGGCGAACCCAAGACAAAAGGCACGAAACCCCGCCCACCAAAAACATAGGTTTGTTTAATTCTTCCAGATATGAATTTATAAATTTACGATTTGATTTGGAAAATTATTACTAGGAAATTATATTGCCCAGGTTCTGGTGAGACAAGAATATTTGCGAGAACGACCACTTGGCCCATGAAGAAATATATATATATATAATCAATAATCCATTAATTTATAAATTTGGATGAAATTCCCCAATCCCTAATCAAAATCCTGCCTCAAACCAAAAATACATAATATGCTTCAAAAATGTACATCTTCTGTACTTGGAATCTGCAGACTTGAATAGCTTCGACCCCAAAACTTAATAAGTTGCAGCCAGCCTCTCATTGTTCTCCAACAACCTTTCGCCCAAATTGTTGTCACTCTGCTCTACAGGCGAACCCAAGACAAAAGGCACGAAACCCCGCCCACCAAACACAGGTCGCATGAAGGTATCATCAAACTTCCGCCAATAGTAGTGGACGGTATGGCTCGGGGAGTTGAGGAGCATTCTCAAGCCGTTAGGTCGACCGATACTGACCTGACTCGAAAATTCTTGGCTGCCAAACTCCGTTTCAGAGCATTGCTGTCGCTCGAGGAAAGGTACAGTTATTGCCTTTGGACTCCCCAAGTCGGATGATATTGTGCTGACGCTAGAGAAGTGTTTTGACTGAGGCAGCAAGAATCTTATGAGGTGTTTGGTTAGCAACCCAAATACCTACAAAGACAACAAAAATGTGTGTTAAGCCTCATACAGAACAGCAGTCTAGCAATTTAATAGATCATGAAGGGCCGACAAGAATATCTTACCACAGTGCTGGACAGAACAACTGATATCGTGCTCGTGATCATGATTGCATTTCCTCTTAACTGAGTGTGTCCATCTCTTGTGAACTGAAAATACACGATTAAAAAAACAAATGAAGAAATGGAAAGAATTCAACGTGTTCCCTTGCCCAGTAAGTATTGGGAGGAAAAAACATAGTATATATGCATGAGAAATAAAGAATCCCTTGAATGGTACCTGATTATAAGCAAGCGCCATAGAGACAGCACCTCTCATGAGACCAGCCCACCATATGGTTACCTAGAAATAAAAGCACTTTGTATATTCAATCTCCAGTTCGACAAGAAGATAGAGAGAGCTAAGAGGCCTGGGAAAGACAGCTTACTTGCATCCTGAAGTTAATCTTCTCACTTGTGGATTTCTTGGCTAAGTTGGTTAAGAAGGAGATGGGAAACACAAAAGCAGCTCGTCCGAGCATGACTAGGAATAGCAGTATTGCGCTCACTGCTATTGAGGTTCCGGGACTGTGCAAAGTTGAGAATTTAGGAAATGTATGTTAACATCGAAGTTAACTATGTAGCTTTACAGCAAGGAACAAGGTTCGTTCAATCTATCGCACATAAACAAGGAAATTAATTTGATGTGATCACCTGTCGCTTACAAATCTCCACTTCTCAATGTCTAAAGCATCCATGCCAACGTACAAGAAGAGAAACGTCTCAGCAAGGAATGACAATGTAGCAAATGCATGCCTAAGATTATAAGAAGACTGCACATCAGTACATATACTAAGTCTCGGGTAACCATAGAATTGACTAGGAAAATAAGAAAACCATACTTGGTGGTCACTCTTGAGCTCTCGGTCACATTATGCCATGTATAATGGGACATCACAATTCCGCAGAAAAATACAGTGAGAATGCCACTCAAGTAGAACAACTGCAGAAAGCAACAGATGATGCTTTAATTACAGATTTTAGATGTAGAGTGAATAACTTGATTGACTCATTAGAGGAAGAAACTAGAAGGGAAGAAACTCACTTCGGCAAGCATGTATGAAAAGTAAGCCATAAGCATCATGAGAGCAACTTCACGGTCAGTAGAGTGCCTAGAATTTACCACAAGAGCAATGGTCACAATAGACCCAAATGAAGATCATCAACATGGTTAACCAAATCTGATGTCAAGTAGCATAAGTTCACAATGCAGAGTGTTTGCAGCCGTAGTAACAATTTTGAAGCCTTTGCGAACATTTCACGAGTATATAAATTCATTTAAGTTGTGATCAGAATATTTTCATGAGCCAGTCACCAAGCATGGAACAGAAATCCAAGTCATTTGAAACCATTTCAGCAGCATATAAACTGAGTGAAGCTTAAATGGGCTCACCAAGACAACATACCTGCCTAAATACAGCTTTTTGATTAAATATGCACTAAGCAGCCCACTCTGCAAGAGAACAGAAAATAACATAGGCAAGAAAAGAGGAACAATAAGAACCATGAATTGGAGACTCATCAAAAGATGTACAGCAACTCAAGCAACATCAAAGTCAGGATACTCACAACTACTCCAAGCAAAGTGCTCGTGAAAAAAAGATACAAGAAACTGCCAATGAACTGTAGACCGATTCGAGTATCAACATGAGTGACGTCGAAGCTCTGAATGGCATTGAAGAGCACGACTGATGTAGCATCATTTACAACACCTTCCCCAAACACAAGACTGTAGAGCAGGGGAGTCTCATCCTGATTAAGCACCTGCTCCATCATACAGAACAGTTATATCATGTCATTTAAAATTTAGGATCACTTAAATCTTCACAGATCGGTGTGTACCCACCTGTAATGTACAAACAGAATCTGTTGCAGCGAATATTGCACCTATGGCTGAAAGCCAAACGAGAGGAAAAAAAATAGTGTTATCTCCAGTGAAAACATGTACCAGTATAAAAAAAAAAACAAGGGTCCTT
Source organism: Drosera capensis (assembly GCA_001925005.1). Taxonomy (NCBI): domain Eukaryota; kingdom Viridiplantae; phylum Streptophyta; class Magnoliopsida; order Caryophyllales; family Droseraceae; genus Drosera; species Drosera capensis. Next base: position 138,264 of record LIEC01011907.1, read on the forward strand.
CAAGAGAAATACCAAGATAATCGCTCACTTCCAGAGAACCAATGTCCAAAAACTTGAAAAGTTCCATAGCACCTGCCGCAAGTCAGAAACAAATTGATGCCATAGAATATACATATCATTGTGGGATTCAGGAAGAACAAAATGAGAAGTCCCACACCTCCTTAAAACCATGAATCATAGGTTGACAGAAATGTAAACCTACTTTCATAAGGAAAACTGATACATAGTATACAATCTGAAAATAGTTCACAGAACTGAATAGCAACGATATATAACTTCATCCAGCCGGAAATGGGAGAAAGGATAGAAACAGGAATATTGAATCATGAGATAAATAAATTCTGCATACTAGTACTTTTTAGTCCAACAACCGCAGGTCACTGTCGTCATCGAGGAGGCCAGTCTGTTCTGATTAAGATGCATAGAAGTTGCTTAGCAAGTTAAGTTATAGTAAGTTGTGGACATACCTAAGGATATCACGCAAAATGATATAAGAGTTCCAATAGCTCCAAACATCATGATCGTAATGAAATTCCTGAAGAATTGCTTCTTCTTCACCTGGAACCTGTCATATGATAGACCAATGTTTCATTAGAAGTAGGGCAATACCATGGTTAGACAATCCAGGGTCTCATTTCAGATCAAAAGCTATAAACAAGGAATGACAGAAATATGCCCCTCAATGCCACCACTAAGCCTACTTCCTATCAGGAAGAGTAATCGCATTTGATCTCACTTGTTCACTTCTACTCAGAGCTGGACAGTAATACGAGCTCTCAAAGAGGCGTGCATGCTCACACAACAAATGTTTTCATCATGTGGCACAAAATGGGATTTCATATTCATACTACGAGGAACAAGAGTAGATAAAAGATAAAATAAAATAGAATAGAATTCAGCATACCCAGCATTGAAAATGATCGGCGGAAGAAGATATATAAAGAAGAGGTCCTCACTGAAGACCAGAAGGTGAGAATTCCTTCCTCCACTAATAAGCAGAATCACAAAGCCAATAGACAAACCCTGTCAACAATTTCAAAGTGGTGTTACAAGCTTCATATAACAAACATGAAGAACTCAAATAACCAGTACTACAACAAAAAAAACAAGTGAACAAGGTTCTCACGATTATCAATGCAGTGATTGAGTCGTTCACCCATTTGTTCTCCTCCAAAAGATGACCGATCACGATACAAGCCAGTAGCAGCGCAACGAACAGATTCATCGAGACGATGGAATTGTAATTGGACGCTGACATCGTCCCCAATTTCGGGAAAAAAGAGGTCAACTCGATCGCCATTTCCACCACACCAGACAACAGGAAACTAAACCAATCACTTATTGATGTTAGAATCGATTATTCAATCGCTTCGAAATTAGTGTGTCTTCGTATCGTCCACCTCAAGAACCTCGGAAACTCATGCGCCATATAATCTCTGCATCAAAAACCACCAAAATTTTCATCAGAACACAAAACTCTTTCACTTCTAATGTTCCATCTAGAATCTTCCACTGATTATTGTCAATCTGAAATTCACCAATCGACAGTCGACTATTTGTTTCACAATTTGTACCTCAATATTACACAATCTCATACTATCTTGCAAGCTGCGCATAGACAATACAGGAAATGTTTCGTTACGAGATTAACTGTTTATGATTAATTCGATCGCATTAATGATAACGAGTAATATATTCATAATCATCTAACGATTAACGCATTCATTAAGGAACATAACAAGCACAAATCCAGAAAAACTAACAATCAGATCATCATCGATTTCGATCCCATCAAAGCAAAAAATATAAAAACAACAATAAAAAAATAAAAAATTACCAGAGAGATCCCGATGAAGACATCAAGAAAAAATCGACGGTCCAAATATCAAGACAGAATTCGTTAGCTGCAGAGGTCGAAACCTGAGATCGACGGCAACGAATCCCGATCAATTCGAAAAACAAACACATAGAAAAACAAACACACCGATTCAAATTTTAAAAATTGAAAACTGATGAAAATGAAAAATAAAATAATATGCCGGAAAATGGAAAAGAATCGGAGCGAAAAAACTTGCGAGATGGAAAAATTTGCTTAAGGCGAAGGAGAGAGAGGCGTGTTGCGCGGGTGGAAAAAGGGAGAGACGAGAGACACAGAAGATCAATTGACCCTCCCAAAAAAAAAATCGAAAAAAAAAAAACAAAGTGAAATGAAAAAGATGGATGGGCCATTGGCAGCCGTCCACGTGATTTTCACCACTGTACTATGCCTAGCTATGATGATTAACCAAGTTTTCAAGGGGGAAAATCGAACTTCACGTAACATTCGTGCATAATACTCGCACCGTTCCGTTTCATCATTGTGAAGATGATGTAATTTTTTTGTGATGTTTTTTTCATGGAATAAGTTTTGTGTTGTAAATAAACAAAATAAATGAAAAAAGTTATATGATTAAGAATTAAATTTTTTTCAAAAAAATAGATTTAAAGTTATGTATCAAAAATAAATATTATAAAATATATATAACGAAAAAAATAATTAATTTTCCCTTTATCTAACTAAGTGTCTAAGGATGCTCGTCACTTATTTTGTTGTTTATTGCTCAATCCATCTGGAATGCTCCTCTGAAATGCCCTTTATCGATTCAGTTGTAACATTTGGACCGCCAAGTATATTTATCAGGATAATTTTTAAGTTGTGTTATAAAATAAACAAAATATCATTTTTAATAAATTAATCATGAATTGGGTTATTACGTGACATAAAACAATGAATTGGATCTGGACGAGTGACACTATGAAATAGTTTGGCATATGTTTTTATGCAAAACAAATGGGGTTTGTGTGATTCATATAAAACCAATTATATATTTTAGTCAGGAAATTAGTATTTTAAATATCATCGCAAATTTTATTGATATTATGAGAAATTTGTATTTTTTGTTAATTGATTGATTTATGATAATCACGTTTGAATATCGTATGATTGATTAATTCAATCCCAAAATCAAAATAATAATAATATAATTAGCAGTTCTTTTGATGTCATAACTCCACTTAACGATGATAATTGATGAACCGATAACCACCAGCAGGAGTATCTAGTGATGATAATCACCGACGACAGATCGGGTGTCGAATGGGTCCTACTGTATCATGGTGCGATATGCCATTGTAATGAATGTGTCTTGATTTGCATGTGACCAAACTGTACGTTACCATTAACATTCCCCCGCTCCGCACCAACGAGTTAGAAAGATTGTATTTTCTATTCTATTTAAATTATAATTTTATATTATAATTTCATTATTTAATATATATTTTGGAAAAAATTACTATTCATCTTAATTATATAAAAAAATTATGTCATTAATCAATTGTTATAATATATAGTTTAAATTATTATTAGTATTTTAATAATAATTTTATATTAAATAATGTTAGAAGTTTCGCGGACGATTCATAATATGAATAATTTTGTCGATAACATATAATGACGTTATAATTTCAATGGAATTTTTTACCTTCCCATTTATGCTCCCTACCAATGAGATCGATATTGAGATTTTATTCCATTTCTATGCAATATATCACAACCACACAAACTATCCAACAATCTTTAATTGATGAAGTCATTTATAGATGAAGGCATAATCAACTGATATCGTTGTGTACAAAAAAGAAAAAAAGAGAAAAATTAATATCTATACATTTGTTAAAGAAAGACAACAAGTTTGTGATAAAGATGAAAATTTTTCCTAACTTTTTAATGATATGTTCTGTTAGATTTGATTCAAGACATGTGAGATGCAATGTTGTTTCGAAATGCAGGAATGTTCGAGGATGTTGGTGGGTTTAGTGGGAGAAAAACGTTAGTTTTAGATATGAAGGGTTACATATGCAATGAGCTCAATTTTTTCCAAAGTCATAAAGTTAAAAGCAATGTCCAACATGTGCGGTCTTGTTGCCCAGGGATACTGAATTCAACTTCGAAGTATCCACAGGTTGGCTGTGAGTTGTGGCAAGTCCTTGATTTTTTTTCCAGCATGTTTTGTTTGTTTTGTCCTTGATTTGACGGTTCAATACTTTTTTCTTTTCTTTTTTTCTTTTTGGACCATGGATTCATTTGACCATTCGTTAGTTTCTTTATTCTTATATCTACAATTCAGTATTATAATACCATTATGTTATATAAAGATTCAGTTTTTTTAATTAATAATTCAATAGATTTAATATATTGATTTTTTATATCAGGTTTTTATATTAATTATAGGATGAATTCTCTAAATATATAAAAATTTAAAAAAAATATCAAAAACATATACAAAAAATCAAAAAAAATCAAAAACATATAATTCATCTATATTATTTAAAACTCTAACTCTATTCTTATTTTCAGTTCAACCCCTATCATCACTCAAACATCGTCGAAATCCCACCACGTCGTCGGAATGTTCATTAGAATCTGGCCATATCGTCATAATCTCGTTGGAATTTGAAACGTCATTGGAATCTTCGTCGGAATCCGATCACGTCGTCGAAATTTAAATAAAATGTCTGAATAAAATCAAAACAGATCGGATTATAAAAAATAAAAATAAAGAGTCAGTACAAAAATAAAATAGAGCGTACGTACAAATGAAACAGAATGCATGAATAAAAAATAACACATAAAATTAACACGAGATTATACACCATCAAATCTATACGTCACCCAAAAAAACGCATGTACCAAATGAAACAGATTGTATATCACCGAATAAAATAAAACGCACGTACAAAGAGCTTATTTGCAAAAACGAGACAAAAGAAAACAACAAACTGAATGACTCAAATACACAAACTCTAGTCCAAACCATGGTCAACTCAACCCTAAACTTGTACCAACAAGCCTAAATTTGACTGAAAAATCACAATATTATCAGTTTTTCAATAGTCGCTCGTAGGCCTAGTCTAAATTTAGACGATACACCAAGCCAGCTCAATTTTGAGAAAACTAAATAGCTTCACAAACCAGACAAATTCCTAACCTCTTTCAAACCCACTATACCAATCGCACAAATAGGCCAACCACATATCAACATACAGATTAAGAAAACGAGGTTGCATGATCATAGCTCTAAGGTTGTACTTCTCTAGTTCCAATTCTATCAACAGGATAAATCGACCATCAAAGATTCAAAATACCAATGTACCAATTATGGGATAATGGAAATGGGTTGAAATTATATATTTTGAAAAATATGATTTCATGTGTATGATTTTGAAAATATTTATCAAAAGGTATAGTTTTGGGTCATTTGTGATTGACTCTATATTATAAATTTTAATATTTATTTTTAATATACTTATTGTGATACTAAACATTTGAAAGGATTTTATTTTCTTTTAAACATTATTTTTTGTAAAGTTATGATTTTTGTTTGAAATATATAATTTCATAAGTTCTAGAACTTTATTTTAAATAGTAACTATTTTTTTAGAATTCAAAATATCATAAAATAAGAATAAAATACATATGGGGAACGATTTCATCAAAAAAAAGCATATAGGGAATGGTGCTATGGTTCTTAGAATTGAGGAATGGTGTGAGGAATATGAAATTATACAGAGATAGAGATAAAAATAAAAAATCTGTTAGATGCATTATTTTTCGTCAAATTCTCTAAATATGAGGATAGGGAATATTTGAGTAAAACAGTTGCAAATTATCTTATTGTTCATTTTTTGCCCATCTCCAGCGATCTTTTTGGGCTCTCATTCTTGTACAGAACCATTGGGCCTGAATGGCGACGAACATACTAGCAGAGGCCCAAATATCCAATGTAATTAACCAAGAAAAACAATTTTGGACCATAGGATTACATATTCATCCAACGGCTGATAATGAAACCCTAACCCTTACATGTGATTCCCCCTCCTCTCCCTTCACCCTGTTCCCAACATCGTCGCAGACGTCTCTCTCACTCGTCGCCGCCGCCGCCGCCGCCGCCGCCGTCTCGTGTGCTTTTTCAGGTCATTTCTCTTCTCTCTCTTGGGCGAAACTCGAATATCGACTTTCGATTTTTTTGTTGTCCCATGGATTCCTTCATTCATGCTTGTAATCGGCTCGCTTGGTTCAATTCTCTCTGGTTGTTTTTTTATCAATCATGGCTCCTACATGTCTCTTATGTTTATTTATCGTTAGGGATTCGAGTGTATGAACTAGTTGTTGGAGGTTTGGGTTTTATTTTGATGTTTATAAGTCTCGATGCATCATGTGAGAGTCATAGTGTGTTGAGATATGTGATGCTCGGTGCTTGGCTATGATCTTTGATGATGTATTATGATGCTCACTTTTTAAAATCTCTATTGGATAATGCTTATTATACTGAGTTTTATCGCTATTTTCTGTGTTCGATATTTTGGTGTCTTTGCCACTCGACCGGTGCCTCAACTAATAGCGAACACTGACCACTGCAGACTTGAAAATGATATAGTGTTGCTAATTTGCTCCTTTTCTGTCTTCGATTAATAGCAGTGGAATCTCCCGTGGTCCTTAGATTCGTTGTTGATAAGTTGGTGAAAACATGACTCTTTGTTGATCGTTCTGTTTGTGCCGAATTCTAGAAGTAAACCATAGGCCATTACATTTTGTGTTGCTTCATGTTTTAGCTACTTATGATTCCCTGGATGCTCATAAATTGGATATGTTTTAGCTACTTGAGACGCTTCCTCACCAATGTACCTCACAAATTGGATATGTTTCTAACCTGTTAATTCTCTCGTTGGACTGTGAAGTAGTTATCTTCGGTTATAGACAAATATTGAATCGAGTTTCCTTTCTGTTTACGTTTAATAGCCACTCATTGTCAGATCTTCTAATGGGTTTGTTTGCTGATGTTTTTGTTGATGGTGATATATCAGGTCATGGCTCCAAAGCAGCCAAACACTGGCCTCTTTGTAGGCATGAACAAGGGTCATATTGTGACAAAGAAGGATTTGGCTCCCCGACCATCTGACAGGAAGGGTGTAAGACCCTCTTTTCTTTCTATTCAGATTTTTTGTCTCTGTTTAGATGGCAAGCTCTTTCAGTGCCCGTACTAACACTCTTGTATATGTTTTGATCGCTTTCTTTCTTCGCTTCCTTTAAAATCTGACTGTATTGGCGAGCCTATGTGATATTGAAGTCAGGACCCTTTTGTTAAAAGTGTCTGGTTTTATGCTATCATGCAGAAAACTAGTAAAAGGGTGCTGTTCGTGAGAAGTCTCATCAGGGAAGTTGCAGGATTTGCTCCCTATGAAAAGAGGATCACTGAGCTTCTTAAGGTTGGCAAAGATAAGCGTGCATTGAAGGTTGCCAAGAGGAAGCTCGGTACCCACAAGAGAGCAAAGAGAAAGAGAGAGGAGATGGCCAATGTGCTTCGCAAGATGAGGTAATGAAACTTCTTCAGTTCTTCACATTAAAGGTTTAGTCCTTGGTTTGTTATGGACGAATGAGTAATTAACATACAATTTCTGTCTGTTTATCCCCTAGGTCTGCTGGTGGTGGTGAAAAGAAGAAGTGAGCTGCGTTGCAGTGAGGTCCATGTTTTATGATTTCGGTTTGGTTAAACTTTGGATGCGGGCTTTGCCTGTGTCTGACTCATGACGCTGGATGTTGAAGTTTTGTTGTATTACTGTTATCTTGGATCTCGGTTTCTTAGCCCACTGTTTCATCAGTATAATCCTGGTACATGGTTAATGCCGTTGTGTGCGAATGTTCTTGAATTGTGCGAGTGAAGCCACCTGCAAGGCGTGATCTTAGGAGTAATTACCTAAGGAGTTGTTTCAACATTGTGCTTGGAGTCTTGGACATCATTGTACTGTCATAACGTCTTTCGGATTGAAGCAATTGTAGGAGCATACGTTATCAGGGCAGTGCTGGTTGACTTTGTGTTGGGTAACATAGAACTACTTTTGAGAGTAAGATTTATAGTCTTGGTTAATAAACAATAGAAGTTTTGAGGCTGCTGGGCAGTGCTGAAGTTTTGAGGCTGCTGATTTTGGCGATTTCAAGCTATCATGTGGAGTGCAGGAAACCCGTAATAGCACATAGTTGCACATGAATGATAAGTGCTTCTTGTTCTGATTCTACCGGCAGCAAGTAATACGTGGTGTTTATGCCATATGCTTTTATTCATCTGTTATTGTTACACTGAAGGTCTGGTATTGTTGTACAAGAGGTTTAAGTACAGAAAAGAGAAATCTAAACAAATAATTGTCGAATCAATGATGATCATCATCAGCTTCTTCAAGCAAGTATTATTCCGGACCATCAAAATGGTCGACCGGGTGGTCCAGGCAGACCGGGAGGTCCGATAACGGGGCTGCAGCAGCAGCAGCAACTCTCAATGAGACAGCAGCAGCACAGCAGTTTGAAACTGGAATTGAAAACACATACAGTATGCTGATTAGGTATTAGCGACTGTCAGAATAAACTCAAGGATTAGATGCCCGCCAAGAGAAGGGAATGTTGTTATAAGTATACCAGGAGGAGATGCGGTTGCGGATGAAAATGAAACGAGGCCTTGGAGGCGGAGGTGGTGGCAGCAGTGGCGGAGGCGGACCACACCAGCCTGGTGGTGGCATCCTCGGTTGTGGAGTTCGTTTCAATGTGTTTATGAGCTGTTTGCTTGACCAGCTGCGGGACTGCAGCAATCCCACCAGTTGAAATATTTCGAGTAGGGAGAGCAAATAAAGAGGACAGGTTAGATGATGAATTACCTGATTGAATATGTTGTGTTGGGAGATTGAAGGAGTGAACTTTTAAAAGAATTGTTGGACTCGTGAAAAAAGTTATAAATCGGCGTAGAGTAGAACCTAACATGGTTTCAAAAGATTTACGAGCTGATAGGATTTGACAAGTGAGGGAAGTTTGTCGATTCCCTGCCGATAAGATACTGACGATTATCTACTCGTTAACTTATGATTTAATATCTGATAAGATAGGCCATTGAAGAGGGGTTTCAAGATCTTGTAAATGAGTTATAGGTGATGGTTTTTTTTCTCTCAATAAAATTATCCGATACATATATTTATATATGCGTTGAATTTAGAAGAAAGATTCAATTTGTTAGTATGAGAAAGAAAAAAGTTATAAAAAAATGATGGATGTTTTGATGTGATATAAAATATGGATAACTTAATAATTTTATATAAAAAAATTGATAAATAAAAATATATATTATGTTTAAATAAATATTATAATTTAAAATAAAATAAAGAAAACATTATAGAGCAATCAAGGTAGGAGTACTATTGACTTTGCACCGACCAGATGGGTTAGGTAAAGCCTAGTTAGCTACTTCCGTCTACACCCACTCACTCTCTGGTTGAATATAAATAATTTTTTCTCCGTTTGACATTTAATTACAACTAGAAAAGGCGATTCTTACGCTTGATGTGGATTTGGGCTCGAAGACCAGTGGATGCATGCTCCATTTGGTTCGGTTTTTATTGTGTCGTTGTTTCGATTTAAAGATCAAGACTGAAGTACAGGCCCATTGCAATGCCCACAAAATCTTGCTGGACTCTTTGCTTAAGCTTGAATTGGTTCATTCTCTGGGCCGCAATCGCAATTTGAGCAACCAACGGTGAACCGGACTTCGTCCATTAAAACTCGCGGGGTTTAGCACTTCTGTCGTCGTATTTTACCAGCATAAAATCGTCTGTATTATATATTTTTATCGAGATAAATCACGAGGTGATAAAAATAATCTAATATATGATGCAAACTTAACATTGATAATGTCAAAGAAGTGTTGTACTATCTATTGTTTTGTCAATTGAATAAGTGAGCTATTTGGTCAAAATTTTGATAAACAGTGACAATCACGTAAGCGTTATAATGTAAAATATAACGAAGATGGTGAACATGTTCGACGAAACAAACGAGTGACTGGTATGGTTGAGTTTCTCCTCCATGTACACGACGACTATTGGTTATTTGTTGGTACAAGAAACAAATACAATATGACTCGTGCGTCATTTTCATTCACCTATCTATATTTATCTCAAAGTTATTCCAATCATGTGCATAAAGCACTACTTTACAATCACGCAATTTTTAAGTAGTATAAGTTGCAAGGATAATTTGCTAACCTTCACATGTACCATGTCGCACCATTTCCTTTTATATAAAGAATGGATAAAAGGGCCAATGATTATTGCCACAAAGTTTAAAATATTTTGTTTTTAACATAGTCATATATCGCATTTTTGGGAGTTTTATTTATTTTTTATTATATATGATATCACGAAACACAAACAATTTTCCCTCCATCCCATAGATTACAAAAGAAATAGTTCTTGTTGTAATTATGCACGATGCATTACAACAATAATATCAGTAACTATGCACCGCAATAGTTTTGGTGCTTCATCCCATATTAATTATAACATCATCCAATAAATAAATTATACAATTATTATTTCGATGTGTTATTTTTTGATACTAAACAATATGATATGTATTTTATTGCATGATTACAGTATATAATTCAAATTATCTTTAATATGTTATGATAGTTTTATAAAAAATATTATTTGATCATTCCACGAATTATTCGTAACACGGTTAATTTTATGATTTAGATGAACAAGCACTATCATTAGTATGAGATGGAAAAAATATATTCTCTCTCTTCCAAAATAATTATAATATTTTTATTTTTTTATATTATTCAACACGTATTTTGAGATATTTAGTTTAATGTCTTAACGACGTTAGAAAATAATATCATTGAAATCAAATTATAATATACAAATTAAATTATCATCAGAATTTTAATATGATTTTTTTAAAAATAATGTTTGATCATTTTTTGACATGAAATTTCTTTCGATAAATATGGGTAGTTCACCCGTTATAATGATTTTGAATTAAAGGATGTAGTTCTTCAACTAAGGGAGTAAATTGGTCCTACAAAGGATACGTAATCCATGAAGTATCAACTCAAACAAGGAGGAAAAAATAGGACCGAAAAAGAAATCGGGATCCATGATAACAACAATCATTATTATACTTGCGTCATGTGTGACACCGTGATGGAGTAATTTCCTCCATTAGTTATCAAGCACTCCAACTTCTTTATTTATTGCTCCCATACATTTTCTCTCCTGCTTTTAAACCCCATCTCCATGCATGATCGTAATTATCATTTTCATTATCGACAATTTATATGTAAATCAACAACCAAACAAGGTTATAATCTGGATGTAAAAAATGAAGGTGCGGTGACTTGTGTTGTCATACTAAATCAAGAACGATTACCGATATATATGTTGTGATTCTATCGTAGCGGGAAAGAGTATAAATATGGGAGGAACTCCTAAGTTACTGTAACACTTCTGTAGCAATTTATGCTACTACTATTGATGTTGTGTAATTGGGCTGGTTAAGGACACAGATGGGTTACACGACTCACATCCTCTTCCTCTCTTCCTCTCGTTTTCTTTGCTTTGCTTGCTCACACCACACATCCCATCTCTCTCTCTCTCTTCCTCTTTAACAGTCCCATTTCCTCTTTCTCATCATCCGAAGTTCTCCAATCTGCTCTCAACAATGTCTTCATAGGCTCATAAGCTCACTGCATCTGCGCCAATTCACCAAAATCTCACATACCCAGAACACAAATCTGCTTCCTCCGAGCTTCTAATCACTGCCCAGACTTCCTTCGAGCTTCTAATCACTGCCCAGATCACAATTCGTCCTCTGATTTCGCAAAGTTCGCAGCTCTGGTGCTCAATCGAATTGGGGGTTTTCTGGGTTGGTGTTGAAATTGGGTGTGTTTGATATCAGATCTGGTCAGGGTTTTGGATCCAGATAAGTTGTGAAATTTGGAATCTTGAGCTGCGTTGGGTCGATCTGGTCTTCTGGGTCTCTGTGCTGTGCGTAGTCTCTCTCCTCTGTTATTGAGCCTCACAGTATACGCTATCTCTCTCTCTTACGTTTCTTTTTCGTCGTCCTCAAAATTTCTACCAGTGTGTGTACTGCTCTGCTCTTTGCCCTCTCTCCACTTTATTCTTCCCCCTTTTCCTCCGCCTCCCCACTTCTCCATTTATTCACACTTGTGTTGTGGTCTCAGCCCCTATCACACCTCCCTTGGAGCTCAACCTAGTTTTCTAAAGATACCTCTTTGCTCTATCCACCTTCAATTGAACTGGGTTTGGCTCTTTTCCTCAGATCTGATCTTAGTCTGCTCAATTTCAAGTTCTTGGAGGCAAATATCAGGTGGGTTTGTGGTCTTGGGTTCAACATAGCTTTCTAAAGATATCCTTTTGCTCCAGACACCTTCAATTGAATTGGATCTGTCCCTTTTTCTCAGATCTGAGCTCCAATCTGCTCAATTTCAAGTTCCTGGGGTGAAATTCAGCTGGGTTCTCGGTCTAGGGTTTCTATGAGGATGATGCAGAGTTTCCCTGAAGAGGCTTTGGAGCATGCGTTGTCGTTTATTGATTCTCATGTTGACCGGAACTCGGTGTCCTTGGTGTGCAAGACTTGGTACGAGACGGATCGGTGGTGTAGGCGGCGGCTTTTCATCGGGAATTGCTATGCGGTTAGCCCTCCGATCGTGACGAGACGGTTTAGGGACATTAGATCTCTGACTATAAAGGGGAAGCCTCACTTTGCTGATTACAATTTGGTTCCACAAGGTTGGGGAGCTCATGCTTTGCCATGGATCGCGGCGATGGGGGAGGCTTATCCGGCTTTGGAGGAGCTGAGGTTGAAGAGGATGGTGGTGAGTGATGAGGCGTTGGAGCTGATTGGGAAGTGTTTTAGGAACTTTAGGGTTTTGGTGTTGTGTTGTTGTGATGGGTTCTCTACTGATGGGTTGGCCTCTATTGCTGCCAATTGCAGGTATTGCCACCGTTCCCCTTTAGTCGTTTTGCTTATACTGTTATCTTATGTTTCATTGCTTTTGTACTGATTGTTGATACGATTTGTGAGTTAATCCATTACGTTATAGAATCGGAGAAGTTGTGTCGATGTGGTTGGCTGCGGGTTCATGTTGTGTTTTTAGCTGATTATGTTATTGAATGCCGGTTCATGTTGGGGAAATTTATTTTGCGCTTGACCTTGTAAGATTTCTTTTAATATGGATATCAGTTGAATGATGTGTTTAGGATCGTTGCTTCCTGCTGCGTTTTGGGAATGTATAGCTTGTTGAGATCTGTTCACTTGTTTGCTATGTTGTAGCCTGCAAATGATCAAATCTTGATCAGTCTGTTCTCTTTGATTTGCTAGTAGTTTGCTATTTCTTTTTTTTATCGGCGGGTATTCATCCGATGTCGTGTTGTCACTGTAAGTTGAATTGTGTTCTCAGCTTAGATGTGCTCAAAAGAGGTTTTAATTTTGTTTCCTTTTCCAGTTACATTCCCATCAGATTCCATTATCGAGATGTTCCCTTTATCTATCACCCTATTAATCAATAAGAAACTCATCTTTTGCTTATAACATGGACCAACTCAAGTGGTTTAGAGTCTTAGATATCGGTTCGATGTGTATGTTTTTATCATTTTCAGTCCAATAATGCGGGGCAGGATGTGCCAAAATTCACCCAAGATGATTTCTAATAAGAATCTGATCATTTGTGGCAATGCTTAGTTGCGGTCGGTATCTGCCTTCGTCATTTTTCTTTGTGGGTTGTTCTTGTTGGTTCATGTGTCAAGATTCTTGATCCCTTTCCTCCTTTGGGTACCTCAAATGTTTTTGCGCGGGTAGTCATTTTCTACTGTTAACTTTTGCTTTAGCTTCTTTTGTTTGGTTTGGACCCCTGAAGATGGTGACCATTTTTAATTTGGAATTGGATGGATGGTTGCCTCAGCATCTTATAGGATCTTTTGAATTTTCGGATGCTCTAATAATTTTGGTTGCCCTTTTTCTCATTTATTTGGAGTCACTCTTTAGAATCCAGTTATTGTAACGTTGTTAGTAAGCTTTATGAACAAATGAATTTTGGGGGAATATCTTTCTCAATTCGCAAGACATGAACCCTTGACGTTTCTTTGCGTCTTTTTCTGCGACACACACTTCACTTGTACATGAATTAGAGTTGGGAGCATCAAATGCAGTTCTCTCTAAGTTTAGTGAATACATCATTGCTGTTGATTATGTTTTAATATGTTTTAAGTTTCTTGTGATGACGGCAACAATGTTTTCATTCAACTGAACAGGACTTTGAGAGTCCTCGAGTTGATAGAAAGTGAAGTGGATGATGTACGCGGGAACTGGATAAGCCATTTCCCTGACTCTTTCACATCATTGGAGTCCCTAAACATTTCTTGTTTGGAATCTGATCTCCCTTTCGCTGCATTGGAGCGTCTTATGGAGAGATGTCCCAACTTGAAGTCCCTTAGGGTCAACCGATCAGTTCCGTTGGAGAAGCTTGCCATTCTAGTAGAAAAATCTCCTCGGCTCACAGACTTGGGCACCGGATTGTTTATGACAGACTCCCGACCTGAACTATATATGAGACTTGCAGGGGCTTTCTCAAGATGTAATGAACTTAAGAGCCTCTCTGGGCTCTGGGACGTTGCCCCTTCCTATCTACCTACCTTGTATTCTGTATGCCCTCGGCTCACTTCTTTGAATCTGAGTTACGCACCGATTCAAAGCCCCGATCTTGTCAAACTTCTAAGTTACTGCAAAAATCTCCAGCGTTTGTGGGTACGTTTTCTTTAATCATTTGCTATCTGATAATTTAATATTTTGGTGGTTATCGAAGCATTACCTTACTGAAAATAATGTGATGGATTGTCGCAGGTACTTGATTATATAGAAGATAGAGGGCTAGCGGCGCTTGCTTCTTCCTGCAAAGATTTGCAAGAGTTGAGGGTCTTTCCATCTGAACCCTATGATCACGAACCTAACATTGCTTTGACAGAACAAGGTCTTGTTTCCGTCGCTGTTGGTTGCCCTAAGCTCCAATCTGTTTTATACTTCTGTCGACGAATGTCCAATCAAGCCCTTGTCACCATAGCTACAAGCCGGCCCACTCTCACCCGTTTCAGGCTATGCATTATTGAGCCTCTGTGTCCTGATTATATAACCCAAGGACCACTCGATGAAGGGTTCGGTGCTATAGTGGAGCACTGCAAGGATCTGAAACGTCTTTCCATGTCCGGTTTCATCACTGACCGTGTATTCCAGCATATAGGGGCGAATGGCAAGAAGCTTGAGATGCTGTCTCTTGCCTTTGCTGGAAACAGCGATGTGGGTCTTCACTATGTGCTTTCGGGGTGCAAGAACCTTAAGAAGCTGGAGATTAGGGATTGCCCTTTCGGTGATAGGGCGCTGTTATTCAACGCCTCAAAGCTGGAGAGAATGCGATCCCTTTGGATGTCTTCGTGTCGAGTGAGCTATGAAGGATGCCAAGTGCTAGGTGAGAAGATGCCGAGGTTGAACGTGGAGGTAATCCATGAGAAAGGCTTGCCTGAAAGTAGGTCAGAACAATGCCTAGTGGAGCGCCTTTATGTTTACAGGACCGTGGCAGGGCCAAGATCGGATGCTCCAGAATTTGTTTGGACGATGAAGGACAGTCCGTCCATGAGATGTTCACCGAAAGAGCAGCTCCTGCCGTGATCTCAATCGGTTCTCTGGTAGAGTGCCCATCTCAAAAATGTCGCAGGTTGCTTGGTGTGCCAATATCATTGAGATACCTCATTATGTTTCCACACCATAGAACTTGGGATTTCGGTGGCATGTTGAGGGCTGGTGATTCCGAGACGGTGTTCCGATGTATCTCTCAGTGAAATGTATTTTTATGTATCTTTAGTTTGTTGAACTTGGCCATTCTGGCTCGTTGTTTTTTGAGGGGTGCCTGGATTCTGAATTCCGAACTAATTGTCAATAAACTCCTTGGACCGCTGCTAAATATTTTGGCGATGTACTGTTATGTTTCGTTCTTGGGATCATTGCTGTTCTATTAGGGGCATGTGATCAATGAAACTCCGATTCTGTGTTAGCATGTACATGTCGGAGTTCCGATGGAAACAAGTCACCCACAGCAGTTCACATTCCATCCTCACCCAAAATGGGCATCATGAAGAGGTAAAACGAGAATAAATTGATACCAAGATGCCCGAATGGAGAATACATTGTTCACAGTACACGATTCGCAGCCCGATGAGTGAATGTGCAACCACTAATACGCAAACATATTCTTGAAAAAACACCTCGATTGAAATGAAAGCAACTAGATTAATGTCTTCCAAAGGCGTTAACAATGCGATTTTCTATCCATCACTGAAGATAAGGCGCAAAAACAGTAAACACCTCCTCGTATACTGGCCTTTTAAAGTCTACAGACTGCACAAGAACACAAAGAGGATCAGGATCAAGCAAATCATGATGACTGGAAAATGCATATTTTTAACTAGCAAGATATGCAATGCAAACCCACAAGTTGAACCATTCGTTCGGGCGATATCCATGACCACTGGCCAAACTCAGGCTTCTCATTTCCATCACCTAGGAGATTGATCTCACTCTCATCGCCAACGAAGTTGAGAAGAAACCTGAAAATTACATGTCATGAACTCATTTCTAGAATGCAAAAGATCCATAAGCAACATGTAAGAATCCAGGTTTTCCACAGGTCTGCCCTAAGGAAAACCTTGGGTACAAGTAAAATACTCTAAATTCATCGAAGGAAAAAGAGAACTTCAGTTCAAATTACGATAAACATTGTGCCCTTGCCGTCTTAGTCAAATTTGGCTGTACAAGATCTAAGAGAGTATAAGATCTTGATTTTGCGGATATGCATTTGGTGAGAGATCAGGATAATTAGTTACCAATACGACTCAACGAACAACTGGCGGCTTTGCTATTTAGATGAGGCAAAAAGCTCACCACTTCTGTGCTTGGCCTTTCCAGTTGGACCCCCATCGGCGTCTTAGCCTCTCACCAACTTCAGGAGGAAAATCATACGTCAACCAATGAGGTACCTATACAAGCCAGAGATCCTCAGCAGATGCAACAAAACAAAATTAGCATGATATAAAGATTTCAGAATGTCACAAAGAGCCGTATTAACCAAGACTGCAGGTGCAAACAATTTGATAGACTGAATTGAAATCGATCAAAAATTGTTAGCTGTAATGCACACGGCATTGTCTTCAAAGCTGTAATGCAAATCTGGTGCATTGGATGAAACAAGGCTGCGACCTGAGGCTTTTATTCAACTCTTTCCATAAAATACGACAGGGCTGCAATCATTTTCGGTATCATTCTGCCTTTTGCAGGTTGTTTCCATTGCTAGCTTTCAATTTCAACATGATTCCTTGTAAGTTGTAAGTATGACAAGGATGCAACAGTGAAGATAGTTTGTAAGAGTGAAAACTTAGGTTCACCTCAGCTACATATTCAGCGGAAGTGACCCCTGTCTCTTCTTTCAGTTCCCTGAATGCTGCAGTTTTTGGATCTTCGTTGTCATCTATACCGCCCTGTTTAAAATAGCTGCATCAAGCGCTGTCATGGCAGCCAAACGACTAATAATCTCAAATTCTTCCAACATATTTACATACATTCAGAGTTCATAAGATGAGGACACATCTCATCCACGAGAAAAGGCACTTTAGGCAAAAAGGATCAGTTCGGAAAATAGTTACCTCGATAAAAAATATGAAAATATTTCACAGCAGGTAAATGGCTTTAGAAGAGGTGTGAATTTAACAAGGCAATACGCCGTTCCTAAAACTCCATAGGGAACCCCTCATCATCCTAGGGAATCGACAAGAAGAGACAAAAGCACGACACTATCCAAGTTATACTGTCATCCTATAGAGGCCATTCCAGCAATTTCATCTCCATCTTTAGCATGTGTTACCCATATCCATCACTGTATTCCATTTAAATTTAACAGATCCCAGCAGAACTATTCAAAAGCGACTAAAATGAAATGATCCAGACTCTGCTACCACAGTTCTTCCAAAACCAAATTAAACACCTCATGGAATACAATGAACCGAAATCTCCTGGCTCTCACTATCAATGCACCATCTTTATCGTGAAAAAAAGAAAAAAAAAATTGGGCAACAAGGTCTCGAACACAACAGAACATTTCAACCTTCAATATCATAAGAAATCGAGCAACGTTGATATTCATGTCTAAAATTCTTCCACCACAAAACACAATTCTGCCATTCAACTCTTCTCCAAATCAAACATATCCTGCATAGAATCCTAACTTAAAATCACCCCTCCGCACAGTCATTACAAAATACTCACTTTCATCTGTTGATTCAGAATAGTAATCAACCGACGATTATTGCTTTCATACGAGACTCCTTACAGTTTAGCTCGATTCGGCTATCATAGCCTAAAGATGATGCTCATTTAACAGCATAACACGACGTATATATCTATGTCAGCCAAAATTACTCGCAATCATCATGATCATGATCATCACCTGAGGCATCTGCCATGAATCCGGAAGATCGAGCCTCGACGCCGCGAAAATCTGCACCAACAAAATTCACCAAACCAAACTCCCCAATCAATCATCGATCGAATCAATCGCCCCCAAATCCAAAACCCTAAATCATCTCAATACAACAAACGAAACCTCACTTTCTTCGCCGGATTGATGAGGCAAATGCCGACATTTTTGCGGTAACCCGGCGGAGGCGCCTCCATGGATGAGGTGCAAAGCGACGGCGGCGGCAGGTGGGGGCGGCGGAGTGGCAGGATCGTAAATTTAGAAGGATCGAGGGGTGGTTTTGTAGTCTTCGGAGAGGTTTTTTTCAGGAGGATGGATTGTGCTAGTTGAGTCGCGTCGGACAGGATCATTCGGCTTATGGCCATCATTCGGAGAAGATCCTCGTCCTCTGGCATCCCTTTTTGTGACTGATATCAACAATGTTTCGCTTATCAAAGTTAACGTGTAATTGTGTAACGAAAAAAGAATATTTTGTGACAGAGTAATCTTATGATCTCGTATAGTTTCTAGTTGTTACAGTGATTGGCCTAAATGCTTGAAGATGACATGTTTAACTTATGTGACACGACTCCAGCAAAGTACATGTAATAATCTAATCAACCACACTCCGACAGCAGTGGTATGACATGACTCCAACTCTAATGTTTTTTTTTTTTAATTTTAGAATGTCCATGTTGATAGACAAAGAAAACCCTCCTCGCCTTTGCCTAAAAGCGCAACATAATGATGAGTGCTATTGTCTAAATCAAAATAAAACTACACGAGTATACAACCCTGAGAACTCGAATCAGGGCAGTAGCTCTAAGGTTTTCCCGTTTTACATTCATAACATTACAATTAGATTTTCACAGGATAGAACACTATATCAAAAGAATGAAAGTTCAGCTAGCTGAAAAAAATATACACGATAGGGGAACATCTCCGCTATTCTCTTATCCTCGAGGAAGCATACATACATGAACAGAACACACAGATGTAAAAGAAGAAGCCACTCTCAATGATGAGAGGGCAGGCAATGACATATCTGATATTTTGAAAATTCCTGACAACCATACTTCATCTTACTCACTGGTTTCTCTTGCATTCGATCTAGGCAGGTCTCGATGATCACCCACGAGCTTCTTCTTCCGCCTAGGACCTCCTGCGGAAGCTGGGTCCATCAAGGGACCGGACCAACCATCAGGCG
Organism: Drosera capensis; assembly: GCA_001925005.1. Taxonomy (NCBI): domain Eukaryota; kingdom Viridiplantae; phylum Streptophyta; class Magnoliopsida; order Caryophyllales; family Droseraceae; genus Drosera; species Drosera capensis. The sequence continues at coordinate 157,908 of LIEC01011907.1, forward strand.
GCCTTTTGAGGTATGTGAACGATGTGGAATGGTATGAGACATCCGGCGGAACAATCATGGGATCAAAATGATGTGAAACCCCCAAGGGGTAGCCAAGAGCTCCATCTTGATGTGGTGGAGGGAACTTTTCGCTTTTGCTTTTCGCATTGGCATGGGAAATCAGCCGCCGACTCTGTCAAAACAAACAACAATAACTTCAATGGGAAGGAACTTATTTATCGATCACCCAGTAATTAATTCATATTCAGCGTAGTTCAGTTGATAACATCACGAAACCAAGATATTTAACCATTCCCGTTAGGAGTCCTCAATGCCAACTCGTTTTCATTCTGCACAAACAACCACTAAAGCGCAAGTAAATTCAAGAGCCGACTCTTGCCATTGAAAGTAGCTTCCTTGATCTTCTTCGATTTTGCAACTCACTAGATTGGACACTCACCGCAAGTACAGGAGTTGTGTGTGGATCCCTAATAGTGGGATTTTGGGCACAAGTCAGATGATGAGGTTGTCGCCCTTGATCATTTTTCCGGATGCTACAGAACACTCAATAAAAGTACAGGAGTTGTGTATGGACCCCTTAGATGACTCTAGAATAAGTGCTTCCAAGAGGAAGAGAATTCATGTCATGAATCCCAATTCCCACCAATAAATGATAGACGATAGATTGCAGATGACAAAAATGAAGAGACAATGAAGATATGGGAATGCAGACTTCTCGAGACCCACGGATGTGTCCAAAGATCATGAAAGAAATCCACATGCAAATACAAGACTTGAAAGCACCAATACATGAGCGCACTTGGACAATATTAGATAGAAGCGGACAGAAATAGACATACATCAAGACTAGCCTGAAGTTCGGCGTTGGCATCCGGAGCAGGAATTGCACGGGGCCGTTGCCGTTCACGTGGTCGTGCTTTCTTCACAGCATCACCATGAGTTTTGCTAGCATGTCTCAGTCTGCACAGGTCATGATCGACAGATTAGCATTCTTAAGAAACTCTGAAATTGATGAGAGAACTTTCCTAATTGATGAAGCCAATTAATCATTTTACAACGTTGTTCGAGGACATTATCACACAGTAAAAGTGCCATCAGGGTACATGACATGGAAAACAAGTGGCAACATCAATGGACTATAATGTCAAATCTGACCTTCGAGCTTCATCATCACGCCGTTTAGCATCCATCTCTTTGGATGGAGGATATTTAGGAAGGGTTGAAGGGTCACAAGCATATGGCTCCGTCAAAAAGAACTGCAGCAAGTAAAGATGTCATTATAGGTATGAGATAGCATTCTCAAATTATGTCAAAGAAAACAAAATCAAGGAACATCCTAACCTTCACAAAATATCACCTAATACAAGGTCATTATAAGAGTTAAGGAGGACCAAAAATTAGAAAGAGAAAGGAAGCACATGACTAACTTCACTATTTAAAGCATCTGTTGCAGTCTTGCGTTCATGCGGATCCATTGCAAGAAGAGTATCAATAAGGGACAATGAAGGCAACGAAAATTCTTTGTATGTCTCTCTGATGGATCTTTTATATGGCTCACGAGGCTTATACAATGTTGCATTTGGCAGCTTTGTTCTCTTCCAGTAGTCATCAGAAGGTGAACCACACAGCTTATATATCTTATGCAGTTGCTCCACCTTCGTAACCAACACCAATACAGGTTACGCAGCAATCTTTGACAATAATAGACATAAATTCCTTTCAAGACCAACCACAGCTGCAGGATCACAAGAGAGAATGCTCACCACAATGAGAGACTAGGAGGTCACCAACTGTAGCATCTTAGAGGTGTGAGCAGTATGTATTAATAAACAGGAAGGCAGGGTCGCATAAACATAACACCCCAAAAGCCCATACCGGGGTATAAACCTAGTCCAATCCTAATTTGGTTGTCGACCACTGTTTTCACAAGTTTTCTATAATCTTTCCTTTGTCACGAATTTTTAAGGTGAGGATCATAGCCTTTTGTTTTAGAAAACTTTGACAGGTAAGTTACGCAAAACTTACTATACATGGTCCAAGAAAATGCATTCACACTTGCTGATTCATGCCTCTCTACGAACAGCTGAGGACAGCTTATAATACCCACAACAATGACTTCACAAAGGATTTAGAGAATTCAGAGTGATTGAGCCAATCCAAGATCCAGAAAATTTCAATAGGTTGCAAAAACGAGAGCACACACCTCTGTACGGCCAGGCATGATAGGTCTCCCAGCAAGCAGCTCGGCCAAAATACAACCAGCACTCCACAGATCAATGCCAACCCCATATTCTGTTGCCCCAAGGAGGAGCTCGGGAGCTCTATACCACAGAGTAACCACACGATTTGTCATGGGATGCTTGTAATTCTGATCATACAATGTAGCTAATCCAAAATCCGCAATCTTGAGTATGCCTTCATTGTCAAGGAGAAGGTTTGATCCTTTGATATCACGGTGAAGAACACCATTTTTATGGCAGTGCTCGAGACCAGAAAGCAATTGTCTCATATAACACTTCACCTGGATGGTAAACATACAACAACAGTAAGAGAAGACAGGGAAAAAAGGCAGGCACAAACTGAGGCGTAAGAGAAGTTCAATGGCATCACTAGCTAAAAGGGTTAATAGCACTAACCTGAGACTCAGTAAACTTAATATCCGGGCTTGCAGCAAGTCCTGCTAAATCATGTTCCATATACTCGAACACCAAGTATAAACTGCAAGACATCCTTGAAGTAACAAGACCTTCCAATTTGATGACATTGGGGTGATCCAATCTTCGTACGATCAGAATCTCCCTAGCCATAAATTTAACACTTTCTTTCTCCAAGGTGTCAAACCGCACCTTCTTCAATGCAACAATCTTTCCAGTGATCGAATCTCTAGCTTTGTACACATTACTATAAGTTCCTTGCCCAATCTAGAATCATAACCAAGTCATAACAAGAACACACAAAAAGGAACACATTTAGACACACTAAAAACCACAGACAACAACTTGAACTAATCCAATTTCCACTGCAATTCCCACAACCACAGGAGAGAGAATCCATCAGTTCCAATACCTTATCGATCTTCTCAAAAGTATCGGCTCTCCGTGGAATCCAACCATTGATCGCCTCACCAGCCACCTCCAATAACCAAGATGGCCACCCAGCCGCCACCTGCTCTCCCCTCACATTCCTCCCCGGATTACTCAACCTAGGATTCGGATTCGTCTTCCCCCTTCTCCTCTCCCCCTTCACCCTCCCACTCTTCTCAACCTTCTCCTCCCCATCATCACCCACATTCTCAACACCCTTCACAACCCCATCACCACCTCCAACATCGCTTCCCACCACCAAATCCCTCCCAGATTCACCCAACTTCTCCCTCTTCTCCTTCACCTCAACCCCACTCGACCGCGGTAGCGGCGACGCAACCTCTTTCCCGAACACACACCCCATAATCCTCTTCTTCTCCCTTCAACAACACCAATCACATTCATATCTCAACATAATCCAAAACCCTGACCCTAACCCTCACCAGACCCACCAACACAAACACACACAAGATCCTAATTTGAACAAATGGGCAAATACCCAATCGCGAGCAATGAAAAACCCACCAAGAAAATCGGCAAAGAGGTGAAGAAAAAAGCGAGTGATATTATTTGGTGAAAGAAAAAAGTGGGGCGAAAAGGTGAGTGAGTTTCTTTTTTGTGTATAATTGCGATGGGATTCGCTGTTCAGTTTGACCGAAAAGATAGCAGAGGTGTTGATTAGGTGAATTAGGGTTCCGCCGTGTGAGGTGGTTGATGTGCGGCGGAGGCGGCGGTTGCCGGCAAGGGGAGGAGATCGGTCGCCGGTGGTGGTTTTTGTGGGGGTTGAGTGGAGAGAGGGCTTTGATGACGAGTGAAAAATGCTGATTTGAACGGCAAGTTGGACTGTTGATTTTTTATTTTTGGTTTTCTTTTTCTTGTGCAAAATGATGCTCCATTGCTCTCTATGTAGGAATCATTACATAAACATTTGTTTATAAAACATGGAGAGTCTACCAATAACAACATAATTGTATGAGATGAGAGGATGTCGAAAAAGATAAAGGAATGCGTGATCAAGAGAGAGGTGATGTGATTCATTTTTGGGATGAAACATAATAATCCGATAATAAAAAAAACATCTGAAGTTAAAAAAAATAATATTATTTTTATTTCTGTTATATATTATTTTGTATTATTATTATATATATATATATAAATTTCGTTTTTATATCAAATCATGTCTGATTTCATAACTTATATTAGATTAAAATATATGATTTACACAACTATTAATATTTCAAGATAAATTTATAAAAAATTATATTTTATCGTCTTTACACGTATATTAAACTTTACATTTGACCAAAATAATACTATGTTGTAAGTTACAGTAACAGCAAAGATCCACATTCTTAGTGGGATTCACACCTAAATTATGAATACAAAGATTAAATGATCAAAGAAGTTAAAGAAATCATAAACAAAATATGGCATAGCGTTAGTAGCAGATTCAGAATCGAATGAAGATCTCTAGCACCAGGAAAGAGGTACAAATTACATAGGCGCTATAACCTAGTATCTCAAAGCAAAAGAAACAAGAGAAATGCAAAGAATACACCAAGAAAACTACGACGACTCAAAAGCCCTAGCCAAACACACCTTCACAAGGTCGATAACTTTAACTTCAAAGGCATCGCCCAAGATACCCAAAATTGTGAACAAACAGTGTTCAACGTCAAGCTACTCAATCTGCTGTTTTCTTCTTCTTCTTCTTCTTTTCCTTCTCCTGGGTGGCCGGTTCTGGTTCTTCATCTAATTCGGCATGCTTTCGCATCTTTTTCTTCTTGTCTACAGTTTCTGCATCTCCATCACCCTTGGTTTTAATCTTCTCCGGCTCCTTTGTTTCCTCGTTCTCTCTTTCTTTCTCAGCTAGCTTCTCTTTCTTCTTCTTGTTCTTCTCCTTCTTGCTCAATTTTACCTCAGTTTCCACCTTTCCGTCGTCCTCGGCATCAACATTAGTCTCCTCCACTTCCCTGGCCTTTCTCTTCTTCTCCTTTTTCGCCTTTTTGGCCTCAGCTGGGGAAGAATCATTCTCCACTTCGATGGCCTCTGGCTGCTCATCTTTGTCACCATTTTCATTGATTTGTTTAATCGTTGAAAGTATAGCATCGGCCGCAGGATTGTAAGTCTGAAGCAAAACAGGAACCAAGTAGGACATGAGAAAAGAGATAAAACCAAGACAAAAAAAGCAAATGGCTTGTAAGCGATTTGAGAATCACAGACCTTGGCGGCTGTAATCAATCCACCAGCTCCCTTCTTCCTGTCCTTGTCATAGACTTCTATCTTAGGCTTGCCCTTCACAGAGCTAGCAGATTTACCCAGTTCTCGGCCTTCAAGAACTCGCAGTCGGGTTTCAAGCTGAAAATAAGAATAATAAAGCACATGAATAATCAATGCCAAGATCCACAACTAGGGTGACATTTTGGTGATATAGTAGTCAGTTCACCTGGTGGTAAGTGATCAAACCTCAACGACCACAACACCACTATAGGCAAACAAATTCAAGTCCACTAATTGGATGTTACGCAGCACAAATTTCCCTGAATATGGACTTAATAAGGTTTTATCCCGATGGCACAGGCCGTATAGCAAGTAATGCTAAAATACATAAATAAGAAATACCACACTCAATGACAAATTTATACCTTGATGCGGTTTTCCACACCCATTGTGTTATCTTGGCCCTCGCCTAGAGCATCACACCTAACTGCCAATGCAGTTTTCGCAGCAAGTGACCTAGATATCTTTCCCTTGACCTTGGGGGCAGCCTGACCAATCAAAGAAGCATGGTATATGAGCCCATATTTGGGAGTTGCATGCTTTGTCTTCAGAGCTCTGAAGAGAGCCTTCTCTGCCCCAAGAATCTGTACTGTGCTTCCAGGCTGCTTTGCAAGATTCAACAAGCTGCCTCCATGGGCAATAAGACGGGCACCAACAAGTTCTCCAACTAGAGCGGTTAAATTTGGGGCGATCGTTTGCATCCTGCTTTTCAAATAGTCATATAGCTGAGCTCGATATTCAGCAAGAGACAGAACTTGATCGCACAGCTCTTTGATGTTGAGCAGATCGAGATCATTAACTTCAGTTCCCATTGATATCATGGCAGACTCTTTCAGCTCAGTCTCAACATCTTCTGGCAATGATATCTACAAATGATAATGGCAGAAAAAAGCCTAAGAGGAGGAAAAAAAGATACCACAACAAAATAATGTTCTCAGAAAAAACAAAAACAAAAAAACCAACACTCCCCTGAAAAAGTGAATAGGGCAGAATTACTTTACCTCCGAGAAATCTATTTTTGCAGCGTTGACTCGGTTTCCCATCAGTTTTACAGCCTTTGCATAGAGTATGTTGTCTTGTACAATCTTGGTAAGCTCTGGAAAGTGCCATCCATACCATTCCCTAACCCTCATTGCGTAGGTATTAAGTTCTTTATCAAGATCGTCCAACAAGCCAATGGCTTGTATAATCATAGTATCGACCTGAAGGCACAAACATCATTACCACGAGGCTTTCATAAAATAAAACGCACACAGTGAAACCACCAGAAATACCAACTACGGAGGAACCACAGTGTCCTAGCTAGGTTCATTGCGTTTTCCCAATGGTTTGCTAGGACCATTGCATTCTGAACATCCCACTGATCAATCCACCAAGTGCTTCACTTGGCCTAATACTTGGTGACTGGGATAGTTTATTGCCATAGGCCATTAGCATTATCCGCCTCTCCAGTCTGAACCAGAGAAAACTAATTACCTTTTCTGGGCTGAACTTCAATTTATATCTAGACAGGCTATGAGACAACCCCAAGCTCATTGGAGCCAAATCTTGTACTGCTAGGCCAGCAATAAGATCAGTCAACTGACTTCTAACACCTCTCATCAGCTCCATAACAGCCGGATTGTGCACACAGTCAATTTTCTGCATTTAGGAAGTCGCCAATCTTGGTGATAAAACTGCATAAAGTACATCAAAACTCAAAACAGAGAAGACGTGCACAAACCAGTTTCTCTTTCAACTCATTTCCTAGTTTTGAATCAGCAATAGCTAATGTCTCTCCCTGACAATGAGCGCTCAAAAACTTGCGCAGAGATTTGGAGGATTTGCTTTCATTGATCAAACATGCTGCTCCCAAAGCTTCTGCGGTGTTTTCAAACTTATCAAATGCCTTCAGCTTTACTATCTGCACAGAAATTTGTCAAGCAAGGACTCAAATAGTTAAATTACACAAAGGGAAAAAAAAACAGCATTTACGCACTGTACCAAATTTATTTATATGAAGTTCTATATAACCAGCTCCAACTATGATTGTTTCATAGCTTTGTCATTGTTACCGCCTCGATGTTCTAGACCTAAAAGTCCCACTAAACATGCACATTTACAGCAGACAAGAACCATTTTTCCCCATCTCGAGGAAAAGGAGCAAGCTTTATAAGTCCTAACTGTTACCAGAAATGCAGCATTGCTAACAGAGTACGTATCCACACCGACATCTCCCCCCACAATAAAAACAAAAACACGCTAATTACAATTTATAACAGCGCCTTTCATTGGTATCCAAGACCTCTACAATTCATGGTTTCTACACTCAAAAGATCCACATTTCAAGTCTATATCAAACATGCACACTTCACAGTCCTGACATCCTGCATAAATTCTATGGCAAAATAAACTCGAACCGAACTTCCCTCCATCATATTCTACAACGCAATGTTTACATTACTTCGCTGAATATAAAGTGTCTCCATCAACTCCAATTTAGTTAGCCAACTTGACCAATCACCATACCATCAAACACCCAGTACACATCCTGCCCCTTTTTTCACCACACTTGAACGCAAATTTAAATCCACAATTTGATAAGTCAGACAATTTCACACCTTTCTGGCCGCCTCGGGCGTCTCGAACTCCTTCGACAAATCCTGCACCAAAACACCCCGCCACATCAACATATCACAACTCCGAAAACCACGAAGCTGATGATGATTATGATTCTAGTGGTACAAAGCCAAAACATCAATATATTACCTCGACTTTGGAGAGTTTTCCTTCATCGAGGACCTTGAACAGGGCGAACCCCGCGGGTGTCTCGAACAATACCAACATTGTACTCCTTCGATTTCTTCTTAAACCCTAATCTAACTCAATCAGAGTTAAAGAGAAGCGAGCGCCGCTGCTTTGCAGTGGTTGTCGGCGGCGACCGCCGGCGAGTGAAAGAATTGGGGTTTGCTGAGAGTGGAGACGCAGTCATGCTAGGGTTTTGGGGAGTTTAAATGGTTTGTGGGCTTTTTTGTGTATGGGTTTGATGGGGACGGCGCCGATAATCCTGATCGTTCATCTCTCGGAGTATCAAATTCTTTTGTTATACGAAAGATGCAATCAAAGTTATTCGTAGTGGCAAAATTTGTTGACAGAACGATTATAAATTATTTTACATAATTTTATCTTTAAAAAAATCGAGGTTTATTGAAAAATTAATACATGAAAAATATGAAAATATATATAGAGAGTCGATATAAGAAATATATTGAATGATTAAGTCAAAAATTGAATATTTATATATAAAAAATAACCCTATAAACTTATATATATATAAAAAATTATTACGAATCATTAAACATTGTGAATCTCCACATACTATATTATCAGTGCAAAAAAAAAACCGTAGTCACTGGCATATGATTTAATGGGGCGTTGGGCCGAGTTTCGTTGAAACACCTCTCACCTCCCCTTCCATCCGTTTCTCTTCCCTTCCCTGTTTTTCTATCCTGCTTTCAAATCACAATACTTGCTCGAATATGAGTATTTTAATTATCTCAATACAATCCGTTACCATTTTCTCAAAACCTCAGTACTTCATACATATTGCGGGTGTTATGATCAATTTTATCTTCTTCACAAGTACATTATCATTTAGAATGACGAATACGAGGGCTTCGATGTGCTCCACTTGTGCAGCACGTCGCCGAAGACATCATAGTAGGCGACGTTAATCTCTTTGTTCGTTATCTGCAACGACATAAAGCCTTGCCCGTCGTAGAACAGCTTCAACTGCTCCTGGTTCCACGGTTTCACATCTCCTCTCCATGCCTTTGAACCTCCTCCGCTCGTCAGGAACTGAAGCTTACTGCAGGCACCAAAGAAGCCATGATAAGCAAAAAAGACATGGATTCGCCGAGAAAAAGTTGGGATACCCTCGAAATGGCTAAGAATACACGTTTAGGGATGACCAATGCAGAATGTAGTAGGAGAAAGCTGTTAATTACCTGTCAGGGCTGCTGATGTGCTCCAAGCAATGGTCATGCCCGTTGATGTAGAGATCGACATTATTGGCCTCGAGGATTGGAAGCAGTTGAGCAACCAGCTCGACGGTGTCGCCATGGTGTCCTGCACTTCTTATTGCATGGTGGCCGACGACTATCTTCCACTGGGCAGTTGATTCCTTCAATGCCGAATCAACATCCTGACACACACAAATATAGTTCCCTTTAGCATAATGATGATCTCTAATGAGTACCAATGAAAAAGCTCAAATGTTCTGTTTCTAAATGCAATAACCAAATGGTTCAGAATTTCAGATTTCCAGTTGGTGAACAATTATACCTTCAAGAGGTTTGAGAGGTATGCCTCGCGAGGCTGCACGCCGCTCCAATCATAAGCATGATCCTCCTCCGTGAAGTACTTGTCCACGAACGGAGTGGTATCCACAAAGACAAAGTCAACAAACTCTGCATTAAAACAGGACACACAGGTCTATCAATAAAGGATCATATCTATGGGCTGCTTTGATGATCCGAAGAATTAGCCAATTCTGCTTAGTGAAACCCATGGTTATTGGTTGAGAACTATTGGTAAACGGACCTGCGTTGACAATGAACGACCTGAGGCAAGTCCATCTGTTGTCCAAAGCTGCAAGGACCGGGCTCAACTGTGCCTCGACGTCTCCTCTGTAATCATGGTTTCCTAGAACTGTGACACCAACAAGTCCAAAATTTACAATTATTTCCAAATACCAGGTAAATCTTGCAAGTATATATATAATGATGTAACGACAAATACCAGCTGATGTGCAAACGTACCAGTATACCATTGTTTCTGCAAGCTCGGGGCAGTATATATACTGCTGAAAGACTCCTGAAATGCTGGATCGTCGACTCCTGTCAACCCATTGCTATAAAAGTTGTCCCCGGTCGAGATTACAAAATCGATATCTAGGGTCTCTCCCACTTGGCCCATCTGAAACGTATATAATTAAACCGTTGTTTGGCAGCTGATTTGGATCTAAACCATCTAATTATTTGGCAGCTCAATTACCATAGAATCAGCAACATTGTCACCAACATTATCACATACAAATATACGACAAAATAAGACGTGGCGACGACTGCAATCATATATTTACATTTCGCTCCCTGTGTACTTTGTTTGATAATTATATGTAACAATGCGTTGTAATTACAGTTGTTAGCAATCGTAAAGCTGCAATACATGAGGAGCAAACTGCGTGCAGTTCTCATCACTTTCTCTTTTGCTCATGTTGGTTGAGTACTTTAGTACTACAGCGGATATACGAAATGAGAGAATGGCATATACCATGAGATCGAAACCTTTTCACACAAACCACTTGCCAAATGGTCCAAAGGACTACGTTGGACGTTGGTGCGTGTAACACTGTAACCTATGAAAATTGACACGGGCTAGCTAACAGCAGCATATCGAGGGAATCTTCCTGGAATCCATTTGCAATATGCTTCCATCAAAGGCGGAGAGAAAAAAAGAAAATAAAGTACTCCACCAATGATGTTTGTCCCTGAGTATATTATTGAGCACACAAGACAAAAATGGGGGCAAAATAATTAAAACGTAAATTTGAGATGGATTAGGGGGAGGAGTTACTTGATAGGACTATTTGAGAGCGAAAGCTCTTTTTTAATGAACACAGAGCAAAGACTCATGAACCAGGTAAATGTTGAGTAATTGCTTAGTTTTGGATCGAGTCAGAAAGAATCATAAAGAAGATAAAACTCTCGAACATCCATTATTTTGATTAATACAATTTTAATTGCATAAGTTATAACCAAGTCTATTAACCACTTAAATCAATAGATATTGATGAATCCAATGTACTTCTTATTATAATACTACATTGATCCCGAATTATTTATAACAATTTGAAAAACACATATGTCGAAATGAAATTTGACTCGCATCGCGGGACGATCAAACATCATCTTTCGAAAAATTATCGTGAAATATAATTATAATTTAAGTTATGTATTTCAACCTAACGCTAGTTGCATAATTTTCTTGCATCATTAGGATGATAAATGAAGTTCCTCAAAATACACGGTTGAATAATACAATGATTGAAAATGTTGTATTTAATATGAGACGGATGAAGTAATTATTAACTCCGAGTGACTTTCTCAATAATCATAATGTAATTTCCGTCCCTTTTAGTTTTAGAAGCAAAGTGCTTAAACATGTTCGCAGTTAAACCTATATTAGTAGACGAATCATAAAAACACATGCATTAGTTAGGAACTTGTTTGGCATCGTTTTTGTTTTTGTTTCTTATTTTCATTTCACTAATTAATAAAATAAAAATATTTGTTATTATTTTTTAAATTTTCAAACGGATAAATATAAGAAGACAAAGAAAACCAAAAAAAATATTCAGTTTTTGTTCCTCGTTTCATCATACTACTGTATTCAACATCCTTTAGAATATAATCATTTTATTGGATAATTTTGATTTTTACTATTTTAAACAACCATACCTCAGCAAAGAGCCCTGACAAACTTCCTCGACTTCTTCAATTGAATGGTAGACTCGTAGTTAAGCATCACACGCAAGACGACTGGTTGTTAATCATCACACGCAAGACAAAAACTAAAATATAATGATTTCATCAACAAAATCAAACACAACGAGATGAAAACAATGAATCCACATACCTGAAGAGCAACAAGGGACTGATTATAGGCTCCTTTCCTGCCCCAATCTCCTACCACCAAGCACCTCAACGATCCGTCCGCCTTGTTGATCGCCTGCTCGAACCTCTCCAGCTCCGCCGCCACTCCATTCCCCCACCACACCGCCGCCACCGCCACCATCGCCACCATCAGCTGCCGACGACGAAGACAACCACCAGCACTAGCCATAGCTCTCGAGCTCGATCTCAACACAATCATCAGATTACTAGAAGCAAGAGAAACAGAGAACGGATACAATACAACAGCGAGGCTTTGTGCTGGAAACCGAGGGATTTTGATTTATATATATACAGAGAGGAAATGAAATTGAGGGAATATTGATTATGGATGATATCGAGTTCAATTTTTTTTGTGATTGGTTGGTTTGTTTATGTGGTTCAAAGCTTTGTGGGGGTGAGAGGGAAAAGCAATGTTGCGTGTATTGTATGAGAGGGGAAGCTCTTTTTGTGGTACCATGCAGGCCAATTGTCGTTCATCATTTTTACTTCTATTCATGCGTGTGTGGCCAAATGCTGTTGCGTTTTCTTACAAGAGGAGTAATTCTCCCCTTTGCAGCAATGTGCAATGAAGCGAACTCGAGTAAATGACTCATTCTCTAGAGATCAGCCTTGGAAGAAAGACGACTTATTGCTTAACAAACCTTCACTTTTCATATATTGTCTGTGTCACATATGATTTGTTTTTTCACGTGTTATGACATGACGATGGATTTTAATAATTCCTTATTTCTGAAAGTACCAAGAGATAATTCACCGTAACGTCCTTTTGAGTTTAAGATCTTTTTTCATTGTTATAATCTATTTTGATGGAAAATTGGAATGGATTTGGATCATCATTAAATTGGACAAGGAACAATAAAACTAACAGAAACATTAACTGTCCCATGCGTATACACAATCTAAGTTTAATCTCTGGACATCGGGTCACTTACCATCTCTTCCCCTTTTCACATGCCCATACACATTTTGTTGATATGCGTATGCGAAGATAATGTAGGACCTGTATGCAGTATCTATCCTATCATCTTTCCCCCATTTTGATACTAACATTACGATATAGCCTATTGCCAATCATCCCCACTTGAAAATACAAAAATGCCTCTCCCAACCTCTTGCCACACACCCCAGTCACCCCATCCCACATCACACTCCCTCCTTATATGTGAGGGGTAGTTGTGGAACTAGATAAAAAGTGAGGGGATGTGTACTATTTGGGGTGACTTTGTACTCCCCTACGATACACATACAAAGTCCAAAAAGGGGGGAAATCTAACAATTCAGTTACGTATGAGTAAAGATCACCCATGTTCTATCCGCAAACCAGAAGGAAACCGCATAATTGCTTGGAGACGAGGCAACGCGTTATTAGGATGTTGCCGACTCCATGTAACATAAGTCAATTTTAATTCAAAGTTACGTGGATCATCGATTCTAAACGTGCAATTCAAAGGAGATGATCTAGTGCAATAGGTCAAGGGGGGCAACGGAATTTAATCAAACCGGTAGCGGGGACTATTTTATAGGCCTATCATCAAAGCTATGTGCACAACATAGAGTGATCGAATTGTTAGGGTATATCGTTGAAAGGGACGAAAATGGAAAACAAAAATCGGAAGCATTACAAGTAAGAAATAAAACAAAATCTAATGTGGTCGATGCTTGGGGGCTCGAATGTAGCATCCATGGAAAACGAGCCGGTTTTATCTCAAATGGTTCATTATTGAGAACATTCACTTGTAAACTTATCTGAAACCAACAAAGAACTCGAAGCATATGGCGTGTCTACTGTGCTGGATAAAACAAAGAGCCAAGGACATGAAGAAATCCACTCCCTTGAAGATGGGGTCGATCTTCTGGATGAATTTGATCAGTGCACCAAAATACAAATATGAGTCAGTTTTGTTGTGGTGTACACGTAGGCGTGGTTAAGACACCATGTCATCGGGATGTACAAGATAACAGAACAAAGAATAAATGATTGGACAATTGGACAAACGTTTAAGATCAATGCATATAACCGAAAGAACTTTTAGTGATCAAGACGAGTCAGATCCAAAAATAACTTTCGCGATTTTGAATAGGAACGGAATCACAACAACACAGCTAATTCAAGAACCAACACCAACAAAAAAAAAAAAAAGTACGTTTTTTTTTTTCTTGTTTTAAGGAGATCCAAGACTACTGCTGCAATACAGCACAAATGTTGTATCCAACGCCTCTTGAATATCTTTCTTTCAGTATTTTTTGGATTGGAATCCTCTGGCCGTGGGATTTTGGTGCAGTTGGATGCGGTCGGTCATTGGGTCGTTGGATTTTTATCCAACAGTTTCGATTTGTTTAATGGATTAGAATTTATTTTTATTTTTTTATTGAGATTTTTATAAATATAAGTTTGTGAGAATTACTCATAAGTTGTCTTTTTCTTTGTTAATTAAGAAAAGATGGTACACATTTTTGTATTTTTTATCAAACATTTCTCTTTTTGAACAAAAATCTTGATATGCTCTTCTTACCTGATTTATTTTATGTGATTGATTGCTAATTAAAAAAATAGATTACACTAAATCATAATAAATTTTTTTGAGTGACACCAATTCGGAAATCTCTCTATGTAATGGTTGGATAGTCAAAATTTGATATCGAACACTTGTTTTCGAATTAGAAAAGGCACCTTTTCTTTCTTTTATTCTACTTTTTTTTTAAAAAAAATATTAAATCATATCAAGGAATATCAACTCTAAAAAAAATAATAACTAAAAAAAATTTAAGAAAAATAACCTCATAAAAAATTGTGGAGGGATTTACGGATTGATGTCACTCAAAAAAATTATTACGATTTCGTATAACCTATTTTTTTAATTACCAATCAATCACATAAAAATTTAAAATCCAATATTGTCCTTCATTAAAATAAAAATAAAAATATATCAATCAATTATAAAAAGTTAATCCCTACAATAAAATATAACAGTAATCATCCTCTAAATCTTCTCCTACAACTTATCGACCAGTCATCAAAATCCGATTGTGTAAAAAACATTATTATCATTGTCGGAAAATATTAAATAGTGTACAAAAAGGAGTTAAATAACGCGCCAAACAGATTGATATTATCGTCGAAAAATACTAAACAGTGTACGAAAGGGGTTGAAACAATACGTCAAACACATTATCATCATCGTAAAAAAACGTTAAATAACACACAAAAGAATTGAAATAATGCACCAAACGTATTGTCGCTATTACAAAAAACACTAAATAATGCACAAAAGGATTGAAACAGGACGCTAAACATCTTCTTCGCTTACCCTCCTCCTCACTCCTCTTTCACCGCTACAACGACCACCATCAATTCCATCCAATTCGTCAAAAACCCATAACCCAAAAGTTTGTAGGAGAAAATTTAGGGAATAATTAATATTATATTTTTCTGTAGGTATTGATTTTTTGTAATTGGTTGATATATTTTATTTTTTGAATGAAGGGGCAATATTGGATTTTAAGTTTTTTATGTGATTGATTGATAATTAAAAATAGGTTACACCAAATCGTAATAAAAAATTTTGGGTGACACCAATCCGTAAATTTCTCTATAATTTTTAATATGAATATTTTTATTAAGTTTTTATTTTTTTAGATTTAATATTTTCTTAATAAGATTTAATATTGTTTTAAAATTTTTAGAGTAATATGAAGGAAAGGTGACTATCGTTTTTAATAAGAAATGATGACCTTCGAAATAAGTGTTCGAGATCAAATTTTGACGATCCAATCATTACATAATCTTAATTAGTGATAATCGTTATGCATCTAAATTTTGGGATCGAACGGCTTATCATGCATTGGAACTCGATGAGAAATACGTTTTAAAACTTTTTTTAATCATTAATATTATAATTTATTGATTACCTATTAAATTATAATAAAATCTTACAAAAATTCATAAATATAATCTATCATCTTATAGGATCATAACCATATAAATTTTAAAGTAAAAAAGAAAAAGATTGACACTGATGATGATGAAAACGGTGGCCATCGTTCCTGCATTATCCTCCATTAAAGAGGGGAAAAAAAAAAATCAAACCAAACAGCACACAATTTCCAACCGCGGATCGTCTCCATATTTTTTCCCTATCCGGATACGAAAGCGTCGCTCGCTCGCATATATGTTGAACTTGAGCCCCAATGTGTCTAGCAAGTCACATAAATCTGACCCAGTTTTTCCTCAACCCGATTTCCCCTCTTTTTCCCAATGTTACCCTCGCCGTCGAGGTTAGGGTCTCGAGTCGCCGGCCGGCGCGGCGACGGCCAATTATCAATTTTCCCGATGAGCGGCGCTCGAGGTCAATCGAGGGCAATGAACCGGCCGACATTGGCGACAAGGAAAAATCCTGTGCCGGAGGCGGCGATCGATGTAATGTTGCTAAGAGCCGGTGTCGAATTGCGACGGCAATATGAGGATCCGTTATCGGTGACTCGGTGAGATCGCCGTTTGCTATGGGGCAGTGTTTCTTACTATTCTTTCCTGTTTATTTAATTGTTAATGTCATCTATGGTGCCATGATGAGAATATCGGATTGGTTATTGTTGCTGTGTACCTTTTTTGTGTGCTTTTAGAGATTATGTTTCATTATTTGTGTGCATGTGTGCGATGGATTATTCTAGGACAAGTTTTTGTGACTATGATTTCTTTTGTGTCTGTCACAACATCTTAGAGTGCGAGTCTGTTAAAGGTTGCTATCGTTGAGACTTGTGCCAACGATGAATAGTCATGATCGAGGTAACTAAGCGAGGTTAAGTTCATCACTTGCAATTGACGATGGGTTTATGAGTGTAACTAAGCGAGGTATCCGACAACCAAAGGCGATTCCTACGGCTTTTTTTGGAGATATTTTCACGTTATGTCTACTTGTACTTCGGAGATCAATGGAGAATCTTGTGCGTTGTTGCTGGTTATACTTTGGCATTCAGCTATATCCTTACCACTATTTATATCACATCCAACACCAAAGTCGCAACACAATCATATTCCCATCTACGGCAAAGCATCTTATTCCTACGATTTCATACATGAATAAGCTTAAAGCCGAGGCACGGCAATGTTGCAAGTTTGATGAAAAAACCACGAGGCCTCCAGCATTACAAGCATTGCTATAGCTTTCACCACGGCCCCAACCACCTTGGTCGCCATTCACCACTAGCACTATCACTGCTGTCGCAGCAATCATCGTCACTACCTCAAGCAACTCTTGTTGGTCAGTTCTAGTCCTTGTAAACATGTTGTCTTCTGATTCACCTGGCGTCGGAAAAGACAAGATCAACTTGATGGACGAACAACCCAAAGATGACCATGCAACCCCACCAGATCAACCTCCGGTTGAGAAGCAATTAGTTCGAGTTCAGAAATATGGATATGAGCAAAGGACTTTGCCCCCTACTGAGAAGGCAGGCAACAAAATGATACTACTTGGCACTGCTGTGTTATGTGATGAGCATAAACCCCTGCGAGCTCCGAAAGTATCAGTCAAACCGGTTGACAATGATACTACTTGGTACTGCTGTGTTATGTGATGCAAACAAGATTGAACTGATAAGATTGCCTGTGAAAAATGTAAACGCAACCAGATTTCTTCCCCTTCTCCCTCCTTTTTTTCCTTTTGGTTTGGTTTCGGAACTTGATAGACCTGATACTGGCTGTCTGCTTCTATTCGGTATATGTTAGTTAGGTCTTTCTGTGTTTGTGTTTGACATATTGTTCCTTATAACAATTTTAGCACTGTATCTGGCTTTTTTTCTATCCTGGGTGATGTATTAACTAAATAAGAAACTGTTAACTGAAATGAGCAAGTTGCACATTGATTTCTTAATTCGGCTGACTAGTTGAATATGCGACCCTGTATGTACTTTTGAACTGTAGGTCATACTTTCTGTGATCAAAAAATTGAATTAACCACCCCAGGTGTTAGTTTATTCTTTCGTTTTTTTTAAGATTTAAGAATATCGTGATGCATCATTCTTGTTGAACTCATACGCAGTGGTGATCAAAATTCCAAGTGTTGGGAAATGACGAGTAGATCGATTATGTTGTGAGAAGATATGAAAAAGAAGGAAAAGGGGTATGGGTCGACCAGGAAAACCCGTGAAATCAGAACACGCTGTTTCAGTAGCTTAATAATGCAGTAACGGAAGAGAATTATTAAATTATTGAATTACCGACAGCACGAAAGAAGACTCACTATTCACTTTGATTAGTGTAGTTATTAACATGATAATAATGGATTATACAAGCGGAGTATTTATGCTAGTATAGGGGAATGGTGGTTTACCCTAAGATTCGAGTTATAGTAGCACGCGAATAATCTGAAGCAAAAGCAATCTAAACCTTTGAATTCACATGAGTGCAAGATTTGGAGGGTTGCCTTCGTGAGAAAATATGGGTATAATCTTATCTTTTGACAACACCCCTAAATAATGGAACACACAGAAATATTCCTTTTCAGTCACGCTACATTCTTTTTCTTATGGGATTAACCTCTACTTCTGAAGTGGGAATAAACTCATCTGGACCGATGGATGGGCATAAGCCTGGTTTGGTGCGAAAATGATGTGTGAACTTGGAAATTCCGAGACATTGTATCAGTCTTACCAGCTGCGCAGGCCGCAGGGTACTTGCAACAGCAGGTGCATGGTCGTTATTCTCCAGGTAACAATTTTTTCTCTATTTCCAAGTTTTCAGCGACTCTGTCTTTGGTCTAATTTGCTTTGCTGAATTCAACTAGAAGTTTTCCTTATGTTTCACTCTATGATTCAACTGCTGGTGGCACAGGTAAAATCCGAACCGAAAGCATCTGAAACCTATGAGTTCATGCAGGTGGAAAGTTCCCAGACTTCGGACTGTTGCCTTTGCAAATAGCAAGAAAGTAAAGAGTATCTTCTTATCATGGGGCAATTCCACTGTTGATGGAACTCCTGAATTTATTCCTTTTCAGGGGGGACTGCATAGTTCTCTGCGTGGGATTCTCGATGAGGCTAGCTGAACCGTTTCTTCTTAGATGTAACAAGTGGAATGTTCCCCTTGAAGGATGGTAAGGTGTACGCCTCTTTTGGCGAGATCTTAAAAGTCTGCCGTCTGGTATCAATTATTCGATCTAAAATGGCCGGTACACCAGGTGCGTGTTTGATTTACTTCACGGCCATTTTTCTGTTCTTTCTTAATCCCATGTCTTTGTTCATTGCTTTGCTAAGTACTGGGTTCCTAACTTTCTGGTTCTTTTTCCTTGAAATGATGAAAGCATCTACAGTTACACTCCATTTTTTCACCTGACTTATTTTGCTATCTGTCCATGAAACAGAACTTGATTCTTTGACGATTATTTGGGAAGACGAAGTCAATGTTTGATAGGGAGAATGGTTTTTGTTTCTTTTTCAATTCTCCAATATGAACAGAATAATATGACTCTGCTATAGTTCCATGTTTTCCATGTGCCAAGTAGTCGTGATTCGATGTTCCCGGTTCAACTTTAAGGCATCTTATATGGCTGTTCAGTAGCAACATGATATATCGGTGTCCTGAAGGGAATCATATTTTCCTTGTAAGGAGATAAGTTTCAGCTATTCCACACATAGTGGAAGTCACATAAATGAAGACGAAGCTTCGACTTGTTCTTTTCTTATCTGTCGACCCAGATTCCAATTGGATGGTCCAAAATAAGCATAGATTCCATAGTTGCTATTGTTAGTGATCAAACATTTTTCGTGATGGAGAAGGATGGCATTGATTCTCACTTTTGTTTATAATTTTTGATTCTTGATTTGTGTTTGATTCCCTTTGTGGTGACATTATTTAACCAGGTGAAACACTCTAAACTACACTAGCAAGACTGTTATCCTCCAAGGGAAGAAACTTTTCTTGAAATGGCTAAGACCATGTCTTCTTGGGCAGGCAAAGGATTCGACAAATTTGCTCCACATAATAAGCATGTTCCTGCACCCGCTGCGCCAACAACGACAGCCCAGCCCTCTGTACCTCGTATACTTAGGTCACCGTATAGAGAAGCTATCGAAGTCAGCAGTACAGCTGACAGCGTTGTTCAAACAGATTCAGCATCTGGCAAGCCTCCAGTTTCAGGGCCATCACAGAATAGGCCACTTCTTGATCTTCCACGAACTCCATGGACAGAAGTCACACCGAGGAATTATGAAGGTGGAAGAAGTTTACGCATGATGAAAACGAATGACGTACTTGCTCCTCTCCCATCTTTTAAGCAGAACACGCCATATAACGGTGCACCGCCTACAAGACAAGTAGAACGCATGATGGAAACGACGTCAGATGACGGTGCACCGCCTAAAAGTCAAGTAGAACGCATGATGAAAATGGATGACGTGCTTGCTCATGTCCTACCCTTTGAAAACGGTTACCTTGGCGTGAGCAATCAAGCTTCGACCACAAACACATCTATAGGTGCACCGCCTACAGGACAAGCAGCTGCTAATCAAAACAGTCACCAGCAATCGCCATCTGAAGTCTGGTACAAAAACTGCTGTTGTGTGATGTGAAAATAAAACTTCATAATATAGCATCAATACAACAGTTGCTCGAGGTCTACCAGCAATGGGGCTACGGTAGCAATCTCCCTTGGCGAGTAATCGGTTATCGATATGTTATTCTGTGCTTGGGTTGGTGTCTACTCCTCTGTCTCCCTCGAGTTGTCTGTAACTTTTGTTATGGTAACCGGTATGTGACGCTTAATCTGACAGTCATGTGTTGTTTTCTTAAGCATGTTCATTTACGAGGCATTCAACAAGAAGTTCGATTAGCTGCGGTTCGCAGCCAATGAAGTTAGAATCGGTGAATAATAGATGCATATAGAAGGATAAGTATATGGTCGATTGTGAAATTTGTCATTCCTATGAGCTTTGTGCAGATCGAACAAAACCAGCATATAATAATTTTGTAGGGGTCCGATCAAAGGTGTTGTCTTAGTTTCGTTTTTAACCATGAATCATGGGTGTCATTTGTTGTTGGGGCTCGTTTGATATATCCAAATAACTCACGTGTTTTTTCTTACATGTCATGCTTTTATTATAACGTTGACCGATAAGTGACGGAATATCTACTTTTTCATAATATTCAATGCTTGAGTTTCATGGATAAAAAATTAATGAATCCTGGCAATTTTTTCTGTCATTCATATTTTTTTTATTGGGTAACACCATCAATTTCTTGTAATGCTTCTATGTTACCGGGCTAATCAAGAAATGAAATGAGACTTGAATACTTGATAAACGATTAATTCAATGATAAATAATTCGTCTTTTAAGTATTTGGTTGTGTTTGGAATATTTCTTCAAGTACATCACAAACCACACACTTGTATGTTACTAAGAATGTAAGTTTAAATGTCATAATGATCATTGATTCCCAGGTAAAATTGAAAAATTAAAAATTGAAGGAAAATGAAGATAAAGATGGATTGATATCCCAAATTAGATCCTAGTATTCACTATTCATCAAATCAAAATCCCAAACTTCACTATTCATCAAATCAAAATCCCAAACGATCTTTGTTATTTCTGTTTAAATCTGTGCAGATCAAAACAAGTAATAGAAATAGAAAATCAATAATAAAAAGTCAAAATTACTTTATGAAATATTTTATCAAGAAAATCATTTTTTCTGATTTTTTTATCAAGAAAATCATTTTTTCTGATTTTTTATTTTCAGCCTCGTTTCATTTGTTTAAGATTCAAGAATAAAAACAAGTAGTTTTATTTTGTTAACAAGTACAAGGAAAATAGTAAACATAAAAAAAACAGAAATAGAAAACAAGAAAAATTATGAGATCCGTTTATAAAAGATGTTCTCTTTCTTCCCATAAATCTTATAATATGTTGATTCAAATCGAATTTTATGTTTGTCTTTCTTCAATATTTTGATGGTGGGATCGAGATGTGGAGGGAAAGAGAAGCATTCGATTAGGGTTTGTTTGGGTTGAGTTAAAAAAATAAATTAGATTAGGTTAGAAAACATGCATGATTGAGTTATTGAGTATCAAACTATAAATCAAACTTTGATTGGATACTTAAATATGTCATAAAATAAATCGAGTAGTAAAATCTAAGTTGAAAGTTACCCCAACTATTTATCAGATATTTCATCTGTCCTAAAAAAGTTATAAATTTTTTTATTGAAACACTCATTATGATAGAAATTTAAATCGATATTATGGGGCGATAAATGTTATTTTTTGAGAAAATATCGTGAATCATTAATAATAATAAATATTATGTATTATAATCGTTTTATCAAGAAAATAATTAAATTATGTCGTTTATATAAATAACGAAATTCTCTCAAATTACGTATCAAATAATATAATAAAAAATAATATTATAATAATTATGAGATTAAGATAATAATATTTTTTCAATCACATCTTACAAACCATCAAACAAGAAGAGTGCGGCATTTTTATTTGAACTTCGAGTATGTACTTCTCATACCGAAAATTCATGCTTATTTTGTTAATCCATCACGAGTGTTGTAACAGACAAAATTCACACATTTGACTGACTTCAGCTGACTGACGGTGACTGACTCGAAACGCGTCGTATTCATTCGTCTCTCTTCTCATCTCGTCATCACCATCGCATATTCTCTCGAACTCCAAATCTTCAACAACAAACTCAACTCTCTCTCTCTCTCTCTCTCTCTCTCCTCCATTTCAATCTCATCATCAATTTGCTGGGGTTTCAGACGGTGGAGCAGGGTCTTCAGACTTGAGGGTGGCATCGCCAAACATAGCGTCCTTTCGATCATCGGTAATCAATCATCATCGGCCCCAATTTCTAGGGCAAGAACCGGCGTCGAGGGAGTTCAACGCCAGAGTCGAATCGGGTGCGGTGGAGTCCTTTGAGGAGGAGACTCGGAGCTCGGTTAGTACCCTTTGAGGTGAATTGGGATTTCCCTTCCTAGTTTTTTTGTTTCGTTGACTGATCGTTGATGGGATGAACTGGTCAAAATCGGTACTTTTTTGGGTGATGATGGGGTTGATGATTTTAATTTAGGGTTTTGATTGGTGGGAGAGTGTTTGATTTAGGGTTTGGTGTCGGGATTTTTGATCGTGTGTTCGTGTTGTGGAAAGTGAACTCAAGTGTGATTAGTCCTCATCAATTGCGAGAAGTGAAAGGAGGGAATAATCATTTACTTTCGAGTGCTAATTATTATGTGATTTTGTTTCGATTTTCCTGTCAACAATCAGGGTATTTTCCATTTCAATCGAGGTAATTAAGATGCAATTTTTCATTTCAATCAAGGTATTTTTGGAAGATGTTGTGGCACTATTTGACAACTTAGTGGAGGATGATCCATTTCTGCTGGAATATAGGCATGTGGTGTTTTAACATGGATTCTGTATAAGGGTTTGGTGTTTTAACATAGATTCTGTTGTAAGATCCTTTCTGACTATTTTGCTACAGTCGAATGCCAGAAGTGTTCAAGTGCTGACTGCTGAGCATTCTTTTCCTTTGCAATTAAATTTCTCCTTAGGGTCCAAGCGATGCATCGTGTAGGCAGTGCAGGGAATACAACTGGTTCGTCACGCCCCCGCAAAGAGAAGAAACTGACATATGTTCTAAATTCTACAGATGACACCAAGGTCAGTTGAGCTCACCCATTGCATGTTTGTTTGACAAATATTTAGTTTTCTTTCAAAATGTCTTCTTCTGTTTAATACGCTTCCTTTGGCTCTCCATGACCCTCTGTTGCTTCAGTAAGGGGTTTCTTCCGATTTAGTTTGTTATCAAATTGCCTGCATT
Organism: Drosera capensis; assembly: GCA_001925005.1. Classification (NCBI taxonomy): domain Eukaryota; kingdom Viridiplantae; phylum Streptophyta; class Magnoliopsida; order Caryophyllales; family Droseraceae; genus Drosera; species Drosera capensis. Next base: position 181,810 of record LIEC01011907.1, read on the forward strand.
AGGTTTTTGAATGGGAACTGAGCTAGGGGCTTATGGATTTTAGGTGCAGCCTTTGGCGGAAAAGGGCCCTTGTAGTTTATTGGGTAATCTAACAGATGTCTTCATTCTCCTGCGTTCATAATGTAATTTGTTCATCTAGGGTTATCTGAATTCTACGCGAGAAATGTGATTGCCAGTGGCACATTGTAGTGTGCCGACTCTTTGAGTTCCATATATGTTTTGAATCATGATGTAGTTCTTATAGTTCATCGTGCATCGCCTTTTAAATTCTGAGGCATGATTCGCACACATAGGAAAATAAATATTTGAAGTAGTAGCTATGCATGGCAGTAATAACTTGTGGATAGGCACAGCTGCACAAAAATAGTTATTTCCGCATTCTGATATAACTAGTTATGGCCTATCTATTGTCAGATTATATCGTAGAGCTCCATAAATATTCTTGGGTCCTGTAATCTTTTCCTTGTATGCTTATGTCTGTAAATTTTATGCAGAATCAGCCGGGAGTGAGGTGAAACCTGCTCTTAGTGTGGTCTCGATTATATAGACTGCTGTAAAATTGAACTGCATATTTTCTCTGCAGTAATGCTGGTTTTCTTTGGATAAATCTCTTATTTTTTACCATTGAAGATGAAATTGATGATTTGTCTGTGCTTATTAAGTAATTAAATATGACAAAGTTCTGATGTAATGTAGATGATAAAAGCTTATATGTGGTTGTATATCATGTGCTTATTTGGTGCTTCTATTATGTTTTTCTTCTTTGAATTTATCATGTTCTTATTTGGAGCTTGTGTTATGCCCAAGAATGAGCAATTTCTTTCGCGTACAATTCCATGTTGAATTCGCATCAAATTTGCTTTCCTGTGAACAGCACACTGGAGGCGTTAATTGTTTGGCTGTCTTGAAGTCATCAGTCTCCTCTCAACATGATTACCTGTTCACCGGGAGCCGTGATGGAACTCTCAAGAGATGGCAGCTTACTGAAGACACTGCTACTTGCTCGGCTACATTTGAGTCTCATGTCGACTGGGTAATATTTTTCTCCAACTTTTTAGTTCCAGGAAACAGGGTATAAAGAACTTGAAGTGGGAGACAGAACATTCTTTTGATTATATTATAAAGAAATAGCTACTATACATTTAGGTGTGAATTTAATTTCGTACAAAATCCTCAGAAGCTATTGGCTTTGCAGGTAAATGACGCTGTCATCGTTGGAAGAAGTACTCTTGTTTCGTGTTCCTCGGACACCACCTTAAAGGTTTGATTTGCTTCATTGGTTGTTCTTTCCCATATTTTGGTAGTAGCTTTGAACTTGTAGACGTCTAACTTTGACTATTCTTATGCCCAGACATGGAATTGTTTGTCTGACGGAACAAGTCCTAGGACTCTGCGACAGCACTCTGATTATGTTTTGTGTCTTGCTTCAGCTGGAAAAAATGTACGTCTTCTCCAATGATCTGGTTTCTGCGAATCTCATTGGCCTTTTAATTTGTAGAGACTTTTCTTCTAGATGTTTGTGTATTCTTTATCTTGTTTTTTTTTTTTTAAAACCATCTTCATGCATTTTAGAGCAATCTTGTTGCCTCTGGTGGTCTTGGTGGGGAGGTTTTCATATGGGATGTTGAAGCTGCAGCTGCTCCAGTTTCGAAGTTGAATGACGCTGTTGCAGATGATTGTTCAAATGGTGTTAATGGTGCCACAAGCTCCCTGTCAGTTACAAGTAGGCGAACTATCAGTTCTAGCAATGGCATTGCTGTACATCCTAGTCAGCCTCAAGGATATGCTCCCATTGCTGCCAAAGGACACAAGGGGTCTGTGTATGCACTGGCAATGAACGACAATGGGAATCTTCTCGTTTCTGGTGGAATTAAAAAGGTTTTTTATGTATATGAATTGTTACTCGAGGCTTTACTGCACATTTGCTAGAATTACTTTTCAGTTCGGAAAATCTCGATACGCTTGTTAGGTAAAGTGGAGGCATGTGCTCTCCTTTTTCTTCCTCCTTTTTCGAGGAATTTACTGAAGTACACTTACAAAAGCTTATTTCATTTTGCTTTGACAACTACTACAGGTTGTGCGTGTTTGGGATGTAAGAACAGGTTCGAAGACCATGAAGTTAAGGGGACATACAGAGAATGTTAGGGCTCTTCTACTGGATCCTACGGGCAGGTCGGGTTAATGTATTTGTATTGTAGTGTTACTCTTGCTCATCCTGTTTCATTCATCAAAACTCATCGAAGGAAGAATATTCTTAGTTTGCTGCTTGTTTGTTCAACTTATGGAACCTGATATATTTGCTTACTCATGCTTCTTGGTCAATCGTTGAAAATATTGACTAGATCAGCAACTAAATGAGAACGGGTTGTTTTAGTATTTTTTTTAAGGACTGATGATATTTCTTGTTTTTAGTTATCTCATGTTGAACACATACTCCGTCCTAAAAAAAGCGAAACAATTTTCCTTATTTGTCCGTCCCAAAAAACGTGAAACACTACCTGAAAAGGAAACTTTTTCTAACAAAAATACCAAATTATTCTTATTTTTATTTTATATCACATCATTTCATCCCACTAACATTTTCATCTTTATTTTTCTCTTTCCTTTCCCCCTCACAAACCATCAAGGGTAAAAATATAAAAGTAACCAATATTCAGTACTTTCATTAATTTGCGTGCGGAGTTTTCATGTTTTACTTAATTTGAGACGGAGGGAGTAATATTTTGTTGCCTGATTCGTGGAAATTCTTTGTACCATTAGTTGTGTGAAACTCTTTTGGTCCCTTTTTTCTGCGTTGAATGCTCCTGTAAATCAGTCTTGAGAATACTCATCTTATTTGTCATCTTTAGTTTTTATTCAAACTTCCTACTTTATGCCACCCATCTGGTAACTAGTCATCACTTGTTTCATGCATGGTCTTTTTCAAAGTGAGCCGGTCTGATATTGGTTGTCTTCAATCGCTTTACAGGTTTTGCTTGTCAGGTTCCTCAGATTCTATGATCAGGTTTTATCCTGTTCTCTTTTTGGTGCTTTTGTTATACACTTGTACTATGATCTTGCAGCTTTACCGAGTTGGCTTACTTCTATTGGAAATTTAAAAGTAATGATTCAAGATGATGTCCAAACATAATTTTTCTATATTCTCTATTAATGATTAGTTTCATTGGTTTTTGTTAGACTATGGGACCTTGGTCAGCAGCGATGCATTCACTCCTATGCCGTGCATACGGACTCTGTTTGGGCTCTTGCAAGTTCTCCAACCTTCAGTCATGTGTACAGTGGTGGAAAAGACCAGTCTGTAAGTTTTATTTACCAGCTCAAGTCATATTAGAAATTTACTTATCAATTATCTTTCTGAGATTTTGATTTACATTTTTGCTGTTGTTCCTTTCTTTGGTGGAAGTTATACTTGACAGACTTATCATCAAGAGAGAGCATCTTGCTTTGCACTGAAGAAGACCCAATTGTGCGATTGGCTCTGGATGATGAGAACATATGGGTTGCATTTTCAGATTCTTCAGTACATAGATGGCCAGCTGAAGCTCGAACCCCTCGTAAGATCTTCCAGAATGGCGGTTCATTTTTGGCTGGAAACCTGTCGTTTTCAAGGGCACGTGCTTCGTTGGAAGGAACTACCCCTGTAAGTTTTAATGCTTAACTTTTGGGAAATGTTGAAAAATCACATCGTGGCCATCTGTCATGTTTAGATTAGTCAAATGAATATTTAGATGACTTGCTCTGGTGATCCGCATTCTCATACTACTCGCCTGTGCAATAAGATGAATGTGTTTCCAAAGGAGCAATTTAGTCCTGACTTGTCAACGTGCTTGATTGTGTTATTTTGTTGATAGTTACCAGTATGCAAAGAGCCTACCTTCTCCATTCCTGGAACGCCAGCAATCGTGCAGCATGAAATATTAAATAACCGAAGGCATGTATTGACGAAGGTATATAATTTGCTATCTTTGTCTTTGTTCTCTGTGGAATTAATGATCCTGTCATCATGAACCCGTTTTTGCAACCTGGTTCTGCTTCTTGGCAGGATACTGCTGGTTGTGTGAAGCTATGGGAGATTACAAGAGGCATTGTGATTCAAGACTATGGCAAGGTTGTATGATTGCATATCTATGTATATACTGCCCGTTTAATGCTCACAAATCATAATCAATCATTTAACACGCGTGTTGACCAACTTAAACACTATTGTCTTCATTTATTCAGTATACTCTTCTTAAAGTTTAATCGTGTTTTGTTTTAATTGGTTCCATTCAGGTTTCCTTTGATGAGAAAAAGGAAGAATTGTTCGAGATGGTACTGTTGCATTCATTGGTTAATTAAATTCTTGGTGACTATAGAACATCTATGGTATTTTTATGGATTTTGATGTATACATTACCTGTTCAGGTGAGCATCCCTGCATGGTTCACTGCAGATATCCGGCTTGGAAGTTTGTCAATTCAATTGGAAACTCCACAATGTTTCTTTGCTGAGATGTATGCTGCTGACCTTGAAATTGATGCTAATGCTGAGGACGACAAGGTTATCCCTCTTCCCCTTGGTGTTTTTTTCCCAGCGGATGACTGTAGGTGTATGACATAATAATTGCAAATATCAGTAGCGTTTGTTATTTATGCGTATCATATTCTTCTAATCCATATCTTTACCCACACAAACAAACACTTACATTGTATAAAAGCTTTTAAAGTTTTTCAGTTTTAACTGCCTTCTTCGCTGGTAAATTTTCATACGTTACCTGTATAATTCATGCAACAATATTTTCTGAATTGGATTGAACTATTATGGGATAGCAATGGTTGTTAGGTGTCATTCTACCTTCCATATTTTCGTCTTCAGGATCTATTTCACACATAGCCAAGTTCTGAAAAAGACATTCGAATTATGCAGGTTAATTTAGCTCGAGAAACCCTAAAAGGGTTGTTGTGCCATTGGTCAGCAAAAAGAAAGCAAAGACCAGGATCACAGTCTTTGGCTAATGGCGACGTTAAGGATGTTTCGTCGAGGATAGCAAGTCATTCAAAAGCAGAGTTTGATGGCAGCTCTGGTAATGATGCTGGGGTTTATCCTCCATTTGAGTTTTCTACTGCTTCCCCTCCATCCATCATTACAGAGGGCTCTCATGGGGGTCCTTGGAGAAAAAAGATAACGGACTTAAGTGGAACAGAAGATGAAAAGGACTTCCCCTGGTGGGTTTTGGATTGCGTGTTGAATAATCGTCTGCCTCCAAGGGAAAATAACAAGTAAACATCACTGGTCCTTTACCTTTATTTATCTGGGACACGTCTGAAGGGCCGTTTAAACTGTCACAGTGTCGTTATACTTTTCTTGAATGCCTTTTTTAGCTGGCCATATTCTTAGTAGTAGAATGCATCGGATATGGAATATTAATATAGAAATGATGATATTCTAGATGTTTTTTGTTGACTTAATTTCTTATTCCTGCTTCAATATTCTATGTCATCTGCATTTCTTTATTTGAGCTACTCTTGCAAACGTGGAGTTGAACAACACAAAAATTATCTCACTTTCCTCTAGTCATCAATTGTACATGATATCCAAGCATGTTATCTTGCTTTGATAGTAAACTTGCTTCTTCTGTCACGTATATAGTATACAGGAATGGAGGATATAGAGGGGTAAGATGGATGGGAAGTGCTAGAAGTTTGCCCTATTATATGCAGGGATGAGACATTATAATTAATGAAATAAAACTAATCAGGAAAAAAAAGATCTCTACAGTTGCTCTATGTTATATTTCAAGGTTCCTCAATATTTGGATTTCCTCCTCCTGCAAGTGTTGCTGACAATCTTGTTCATATTTCCTTTTCTTATATATTCCTTCCCAATCTAATCTATCTAATATTTTAATATATATATAAACGGTATGACGGTATGATGATATCACGATATGCCTTATGATAGGATATCATTGCCATTTAAAAATTTTAATGGATAATCAAGTATGTTTATTTTAGTTAAACTAATAGAATCTTATCCAATTAATTTATGATCTTTGAGTATAAATTAAACGGTTGAGATTAAATTTAACCTAACTATTTGATCAAAATTTAAATAAATCCAAATAATCATATATATAAATTTTAATGAATAATCAAGTTATTTTATTTTATTTAAACTAACAGAATCTTAATCAATTAATTTATGGTCTTTGATTACGAATTGAATAATTGAGATTAAATCTTGACGATATTAAATTTAATCTAATTATTTGATCAAAAGTTAAAAAAATGCTAACAATCATATCTGTAAATTTTACTGGATAATCAATATATTTTTTTTATTTAAACTAAAAGAATCTTAGTCAATTATTTTTTGACATTTGATTATAAATTGAACGATCAAGATTAAATCTTGATGATACTGATGTAATAGTTGTGATCAAATCTATAAATCTATGAGGAAATAAAAATAAATAACATATACAATTGAATTAAAAGAATTTTTATAAAATAGTTTTATTAAACAAAAAGAATTAATTGTTATATCTCATAATATATCAAAATATTTAATCACAACAATATCTATGTAAAGCTAGATCTCTATTTTTTTTATAAATCGATATTTATAAAGGATCTTTTAACCAGTATAGTTCAATTTTTTTATCTTATTTTATATTTCAAATAATATAATATAGACATCTATTATATATTAACTACACGAAACATGTAGATGATATTTATCTATTTATTAGTATATACATAATTACAGAGCTACACAAGATTTTCAAACAGCAAAACAACCTAAATATGTTATTACATGACAATTTAACAATATTAAAATGAAAGCAAGATGTATTAATATACAAGCAATCTCATAAAAAATAAAAAATCAGTTAAAGTCTTAAATAAATTATTTTTAATAAAATATCATTGTTCAATTTATCAAAAATGTTATATGGTTTCAATCAGATTATTTAGGTTTTTCTAAAATGATAATTATATATCACATTATTCAATTTCTTTAAGCGACAAATCATCGGCATTACGATATGACAGACATTATTGACATATAAAAAAATATCAGTTAAAAAAATTAAATAAAATTTAATCTAACATATATCTTTAACGATTAAAATTAAAATAATATCCCGATTTTTTTTCTCATCATTCACCGTATATTCTCATCTTATCGTCATCGTAATTTCATCTCTATTTTTTAAAAAAATATACTGAATTTTGCATACAAAATGAAAAAAAGGAAAAACCTAAAATACCTAATATCTAATATCTAATCTATTCAATCGCTAGAAAAATCTTTTACATAACAAAATTTATAACATATCGAAATAAACAAATAAAAACAAAACAAATCATTTCAATATAATAAATATATCCTTCACCAAAGCAATAAAAAACTAACCCCAAATCATAAGAGCGTAAAAAATTATTTTTCTGTTGCTCAAAATTATTCATTATTTTGTCAATAAATTCAAAACATATTATATGTCATAGACACATGTGTCAATAAGTTATTTTAAAATATTTGTTTATATTTTGATATCTTATACCCAGCACATGGTCAGTATTCTACTTAGGTATTGTTTTCTATTGATGGAAATAAGAGTTTTCCCCATTTGCAGTAAGTTCATCAGTCAAGTTCATATGATCGTGCATTTTACTTACACGAACAGAGCGTTCTCTTTTCAGGTGTAGCTTTTATCTACACCCATGTGAAGGTTCCGCTGTCCAGATCCACACTCAAGGAAAGCTAAGTGCGCCACGCGTTCTGAGAATACAAAAAGTAAGTTCACTCATCTATGCTTGGATAATCAAATACCATCTTTCTGATCTGGGTCTCTATCTTGAGACTTTCAATCATAAATATCCACCAAATATATGTTCTCACTCTTTTTTTGGCTTGTCATTCGTAAGCATAAATGCATGGCCTGATGTCTGGTTGTATGCTGTTTCCTTGGGAACAGGTTGTGAACTATGTATTAGAAAAATTGGTCCTTGATAAACCATTAGAGGGTGCTGCTGTGGACGGGACTTCTGTACCTGGAGTGGGCGTCTCTTTACAGAATTCATTGGTGGGAGGGGATGCATCTTTACGTCCTATCATGAGGCCATGGCTGCGACTAAAGCCTAATATTGAAATTTTGTGCAACAATCAGGTTACAAATTTCAGGACATAGGCAAATTGTACCAGTCCTGTGCTTTTCGTGTTGATATTGATAAGTGTTCTCAAGCTGACAAAGTTGCTTGCTCGGAGTATCTGATATAATCACTTTTGGATATTTTCAGGTTCTAGCCCATGACATGAGCTTGGCGACTGTACGGGCTTATATATGGAAGAAACCTGAGGATCTCGTACTTAACTATCGCGTAGTGCAGGGAAGATGACTTCAAATGAGGAGGTTGGTTTAAGTCATTCACTCTATTCTTTGCTGGTGAAGTTTAGGTAACATCTAGAGAGACATGTCCATAAATAAACAAACAAATTATAGAAATAAACCTCATTTGCCCGGCAACTGGTCGAATGGTATTCTTTATCGAATTGCTCTTTATTTGTACTAGAACTGTCATTTCATTCACCATTATGCTCATGAGTTTACTTGCAGCTCTGTAGCTGTGTGCTCATGAACCGATGTTGCGACAGACTGATATATGAGCATGATTATCATTTCTAGAGCGATTTTCTATGATTGGCCTTCATCGTCTTTGCAAGTTCTGAAGACATCTTGCTGGTCAACTTGAGCGCTATAATACGGAGAGATCATCTTGCTCTAACTTGAAGGAAATCGATATGAAGTTTTGGGATGATTTCAAGAGAAAATTGGTTTTGTCTGTGAAGTCCAATGTCTGGTGGTTGAGCGCGGAGGTGCAGAAAGAATACTGAGGATCCAATATGTGCCGAAAAGTAAAAAGTCTTTTTCTTTCTTGATAATAAATGGAGTGGAAAAATCTGCCGATGGAGTTGGCCTGGTATATAGTTTGTTCACTTGGCTTTCCGCTTTGTATATGTGTCGCTTTGACATGTCCTTTTGATCACTGAGGAGTTAGCTGAGAAAACTTGTCAATATTTTGGGCATTTGTCGTTTCACTTGTATTAGAGAAATATTGGTTCCTATGTGTTGCTCGCCATTTGGTGACTCTGCAATATAGTTTCATCTTTCATTACATGGGAAGTGTAACAGATATCACTTGGATTTGGTTGAGCTGGATTTGCCTCTCTCTTGATAGCTACGCTAGTAACACGAAGTAGGTGTCCAACCTCGTCCGCATTATCGTGGAAATATGTTGTATATCTATGGTGATTGATGTGAGCAGTGTTTACTGTATTCATGCATGTAGAGATGCAGCATAGAATAAAATATATAGTTCCAAGTAGTTCAAAAATGTATATCCCTTCATTCGACGGCATTGAAACCAGTATGGACATCTTTCAAATGACACAGTAACAATGTTAAAGATACACTTGTTTACAGGAGTACATCCTATAATTATTATAATATATTTCTTTTCATACATTATTCAACAATAATTTAAAAAACTTCGATAGTCATCTAAATACGATTTAAATTTTCTATTGATCGACGATTATAATATATAATATTTATTACCATTCATATTTCATAATATTTTTTCAAAAAAATAACGTTTAATCCTCACCGATAAAACCTTCTATACGGAGGGAATATATAACTCAAAAATTACATTAGCTTTATTCGCCAAAGTTGGCTATGAAGGAACATAGTGCCACAAGTAATACACACCAGAGAACGAAATCATACACAAAGAGATCATTGAAGTTAATTTTACTTCTTTCTGCCACGATTCTTCTTATAAGTAACTTTCCTGAATCCATCTTCATCTTCCATCAATTCAGGCTTCGGATCACCCTTCACCTCTTGCACTGGAATTGGCATCGGCAACGATTCTGGTGTATCGACGATCATATCTGATGGGCCAACATCATCAATATCCTGATCAGAATCCTCAACCTATCCACCATCATAGAAAGTAAACATAAATATTCACATCACCTCGTCCCCACACCCCATCGTAAGTGTAGCCAAAAAAGTAACTGAGATAACACAAAAAACCGGTATGGGTTGCCACTACTGCTAGTATCAGAACTGAGTCTAGTTACCTTAATTCCACTAACAATATAATTCCTCCCACATACTTTGCATCATTTTGTCATTCATGGATGTCCCAAAAAATTAAAGAATTAAAGAAGGTTATGTGTGGTTAAGAATTAAAGAAGGTGGGACGAAAGAGATAAATGTGTGATTGAGAATTAACATTGAAAGAGAAAGAAGATATATCTAAATTTAAATGTCAAAACTAAATGTTGTAAAAATATGTGGGACTGAAGAGTACCTTAAAGGCTTAAACTTAGAAAGAATATGATCACACATGACTTCACTAACAGGTCACTTGTGTTTTCAAGAGGTGAAATGGAAATCAACATCATACAAGCAACAAAGAAATACTTTCAAGGAGTAAAATGAAATCTGTCACCCTAATGATATTTCATCCTTAATGTGCTCTTACTCTAAGAACTCTACATTTGTGAAATTATGCCAAAAATTCTTGCAGCCAGAATTTCATCCTATTCTAAAGTTCTTGTTCCCTATTGTGCAATCCGATTAGCTCCATGAGAATTCCAGCACTTATTACAGCTACTAATCATAGTTTGATA